>BJBW01004773.1:0-31262 GCA_004320125.1 Scolopax mira
GCTCTACCACTCTCACAGTAAAGAAATTCCTCCTCATGTTTAGGTAGAACTTGTTATACTCAAATTTGTGCCCAAGACATGTGGTAAAGAAATGAGACTGTATTGGTAACATTTATTGTTACTTTTCACCCAACATCCACAATATGTCCTGTGGCTTTTTGCAGTCTGTGTTAATATATTCAGTTGGAATAAATACACGACAAGAAGTCTGAAATTTTTAACCACATCTCAAATGCAAGAGATATGAGGAGCAAAAGCAAACCACTTCCTCCCCAACACCCAAGTGCCCCACTGTATAAGTCACGCTTTGACTCTGCCATTGAAAAAAAATAAAATAAAAAATAAAAAAAAGACTTATAATTTACAAAGAGAGCCAATCGATAAATGAAATGTTGCTGATCAGTGGTGGTGCTGGCAGAGTGACATTCCATTATCCCGCCAGGCGCCTTGCAATCACGCACGGGGAGCTGTGGAGGGACGGGCTCCCCAGCAGCTCTCACCTTCCTCCCCTGCCCCAACCCATGAGTCCCTTCCTCCGAACCCGCTCTTGGCCCCGCATCAGCCTGTGTTTTCATCCCGGGGCGGAGGGGCTGGCTGCTGTGACGGCGTGGTGTCACTTGGGCTGGGTGACAGCCCGTTCTCCGCAGACAGCGCTGTCAGAGAATCACAGACTTCCCCGTGTACGAGCGAAATTAACTTCTGTTAGTCTGACATTTCCCGCAATCAATACTCACAGGGTCCTTGTCTCTGGGATCAAAATTCATAAATCAAAAGCAGAAAGCATGAAATAAGGTATTTGATAAATCCATTAACTGAAGTGGAAGTGTACTTCTGTCACACTCTTTAAAGACTACAGTAGTGCTGGCAAAAGGGGGAGAAATCTAACAAACACGTTAAGTGAAGTGCTGGCCTGTGTTTGTTTGAATATATGGCTCAATCTCACCAGCTGAAGGGCTTCATGCCTAGGCAGCAGACAAGCTGGCTTCCCTGGACTTCACGCCACACACGCAGCCTTCAGCAGGTAGAAAACCACCAGCTGACCATTTTCTGATGGACAACCCTCCCGCTCCAGAACAATCCAAGTTTAAGACAAAACTTCGTGGCAAAACTAAATGCCAGTGTAAACCACTTCGAGCTCACTAAAGCTGCATGAACTTAATGCGCGGGTCATTGTTTCTGAAAGTCACAAGGAAGCCCAAACTACAGACAAGCGCCGAGAAGACTTTTGTCCCACCTTGCAGTCCAAATGTCCAAGTGCCTCTTAAAGCCCCACTGACTGCCTGCCAGTACCATCAGACACCCAGAAATCTGTAAAACAAAGCAGTCCTTAACTAAACCAATTTATTGAGGTTTCATTGATGGCAATTTCCACACCGCAGGCAAGGGCAATGCTACAAGCCAACAAAGGCTGAAGAGCAGAGCATGTCCTCCCCATACATGTGCACATCCTGACTGAGAATAAGAGGTGCAAGGAGAGGCTGAGGGCATTGGAAAAGTCTGTTGAACTGTAGTATCTTCTATAGTGATGGTTAACATGATGAAAAATGCAAACAAATAAGTCTCCAGGAACCATGTGCCTCTATTTCTCAGCTGATAGCTGCAAAAGGACCTAATAATAGCCCAAGCTGACAAAAAGAAAGGTCTGGTCCTTATTGTTATTAAAACTTCATACTATTACTTTATCCTGAAGCCCTTTTTAAGGGAACATTGTGCTTTTAGCACAGAATTATCTCTTAGAATTTTTATTAAAGTAAAATTAAATACTAATATCAAGTCCTCTCTCCCTGCAGGTCAGAGGGGTTTGAACACAGAGCCATACCCACACCTGCTGTCATCTGGTCTGGGTCTCTTCAAACGGCAGCAATTCTCCAGCAGCTAAAAATACATCCCATGTTTTGCATACTCTTAAAACTTACTATAAAAACGTGTATGTATATTTATTGAACACAAATAGCATTATTTTAGCAGAACCACATTTCAAAGAATGTATCATAACTGTGTTTGCTGTAATTGAAAACAGCAATGCTTGCTTAATAGCAAAACCTTGAACCCATAATGTGATATAAAAGGTAGCAGCAGACAAATTACTTTCATTTGACCATTTCTTTATATCACTTCAAATACCATGACAATACATTTTCCTTCTTTCATGCTGTAAAATGAAGATAAACCATCTGATTTTCTGTATGACAAAATCTTCTTTAAGCATTGCTTCTAAGTATAACTGCATGCTATCAATGAACACACAATTTTATAGTTTTTGAAGTTAGGGGAACAATATTTTCCATCGTATCTTATTCTATATTCAGTCAGTACCTATCAACAAATAGTTTGATTTTGCTTTCCTCTAATTACAAGCTAGCCAATAATTAGAGCAGTTTTTTTCTATACAGATCTTCTGTCTTCTAAATCTGTCAATAATTGTGATTTTCTAAGAGTCTGAATGTACTGTAATAGACCTAGAGAAAGATTTTTTTTTGCTGTTATGTACATTCAATAAAGTTTTTCCCCTATCACTTAAAGAATTGTATTTTTTTCTTTTCTGCTCTGAATGCCCTTGGGAATGTCCCTGTTAACAGAATAGAAGTCCACACTTACCTTTAGAGAATAAAATTTGTGGGCATGACTAGCTTACCTGACTTTCTAGGTGAAGATTTGTTTTTATAGCATTACCCTTGTCATAGAACCATTCGAAAACTAAACTATGCTACAAAACATCTACGTTAACTATAATTGTTTTTTTCATCATTTATAGAATTTTAGCTGCAAGTTTTTTTGGGAAGGAAAATTTTTTGGAGTTTAGGTACAAGCAACATTTAGCCCTATTTTTCAAACACATCTTTTTCAGGAATGTTTTCATCACTTTCTCAGGAATGCTCTGGTTCCTAACACTGTATCTTCCCATGATGGGAACCAAGAAGCTACAGCAGCTACTCACCCTTCATACACATCTTTTTCAGGAATGTTTTCATCACTTTCTCAGGAATGCTCTGGTTCCTAACACTGTATCTTCCCATGGTGGGAACCAAGAAGCTACAGCAGCTACTCACCCTTCATAGCTTCCCAAGCAACAAGATCTCCACCCCTTTGAACAGTCAATCTGATTCTTGGTCTGCCTGTCTGGCAGGTGATTGGTCAGGTGAGCATCCTAGAAAACTGGAGAAGCAGACAGTCCATCCACCACTGGAAAACCAGCATGACAAATAACAACACTTTCATTTTTCCCATAACTGTTCTGTCAGAAATATGTGGTTTTTTTTTTTTTCCTGCAGGAATAAAACCTATTTTCCATTCAGCTCTTTTCAATAGTTACTACTGAATAAGGAATCCAGCATTACTGAAAGCACATTCCCTTACTGAAACACAAACTTCAATAAATCCCTCCACAGCAGAATAAGAAAATTTACCTTGATTAGCACAAGCAATACAGTCAGGAACTTGGAAACATATATATTGACGTTTCCGGATCTGGATCCAGGATCCACATCTCTCCAAAGAACAAGGACCTAATCGAAAATAGGGTAGAAAGAGGAAACCATTCATAGCTTGCTTTTTTTCTGCTCTCCCTGCCACAAAGTTGAGTTCTCAGTTTCCCAGCCAAACCAATATGTGAAAAATTCCTTCCCTTTGCTTATATACCCCATTGGCACACAAGACAATTAAGTCTAGGGAACATGATGCTTTACGGCATAGCTGACTTTCTTATCTTCCTGGCTGTATCTCTACAGAGACACTTAGGAGAGTTCATGAAAAAACACACTCAAGAGCAATCTTATTACCTAGCAAGCAGCTAACAAGTAGATATGTTTCAACATTTAACATTCAAATACCCCCAGTTTTCAAAATATATATAAAATTTAATTTTTACCAGAATTGCATCTTTCCAGTGGTTTTTTAATCCTCTGTAAAAAGGCGTGGTCTGTAAATTTTCAAAAATGTGTCAAAAAAGAGGCAAGTGATTTCTGTTAATGTTATCCAGTAGGTCCTGATAACATTCTTTATGTATGCTATGTTAAACCCAGAAATCTTAGAGCGGAAACCAACAGCAACATTGCGACTGGAAGAAGCATAATTTGTTTTGGAAGTGAAGAACATGATCAGTAAAACTTATTATAAATGCATCTCATAAACAGACTTTTTTTCTTATTTTATGGGCTTTTTATGCCCCATGAAGACTCTTAGCCGTTGCTAAGTTGCACAATAAGACATCTACAAGCCAGGTATTTAGAAGCCTCTTGGGGCTTGTTCAATGAAACACTGAATTCATGCAACAGGAAAGATCACTTCAAAGATCTTACTATACCAAATACGAGAATTGACTAATTTAAGCTTCCAATTGTAATGCAAGCTTCACAATTATTAACAGAGGAAATTTGCCTTTTTATTCAAAAAAACATCTTAAATATTTTAACAAGTGAAATGGTGAAAATTTATTTTTTTTTGTTACAGAAACCTAATAAAACTACACTGATAAACTGAGTAGCAAGTTTTCATTACGAATGGCTTAATCTATTGCTGTTTCATTTGAGTAAAATATTCTGCTATCTCTTTGATTCTAGTAATGAGTACTACTTCCTTCTAATAAGCTTTCTTTACCCTTCAAAAGGGAAGGCTCAAGTGCCCTTTTTTATTTGAGGGCAGATCTAGTAGTATGTGCTAATTATATATACTAAACAAAACCTTACATAGAGTTACAGTACTAAATCTCTTTAAATTATAACTATTGTATAGTATTGAATAGCATTTCACCAGTACTAAACATATGCTTCCTGCTGAATTCTATACTATAGTCCCAAGAACATCTCTGTTTGGCAGCAACAATCACTAATATCAAAACACCTTCTGCTTTGGCTTGTATTTTGCTATCCGGATTTCTCTATAGCATCGAAGATAAAAGTTAGACAAGATAGATGCTTACAGTCTACGTGGATGCTGAGACCTTTGTAAAAGTGAAGTGGAAAAGAGATGAGCCTTATTGTAAACACAAGTGCAGAAAAGCTCCAGTAGTCAGAGCATTTGTCACTGAAAAGCAACAAGAAGATTAATTAGGGGATGAGAAGATTCATGATCAAAGTGTCATGCAGAGGGAGTCTCACCTCAGTTCTGGAAGCTCAGAGATGAGACAGTTTTCTTCCTTTCTGTTCTAGGCCCTTTTAATTAAAATTCCTACAAAAGAGAAAGGTTTTGGATTTTGATTTCAGGTTTTGGTCTGTCTGCTGCTAGAAAGCAAATAAGCTCATCTGGTATCCACCCATTTTCCCTTTTTCTCCAAACATGCTTTTTCGAGCAGCTTTAGGCCTCCATCATGCAGGAGAAAGGCTCTGTACGTATCTACTATTGCTTCCCTCATGCTTCCAGTGCTTTTCCTTGAGTAGTCTCATCTGAATTATTGTGCTATCAGTCAGAGTAGACAAAGAGAACCAGCATGTGAAAATAGCTTCCCTCTCTGAAGAGTGTTATGTTCACTACTCTTAACGATACCTTATATTTTCCCTAAAATTACAATGTAATGCGCTGATTCTCACTTGTCAATAAATATGTGAAGCTATGAAAAAAACCTTTCATTTGTATTTCACTGGACACGGCTGTTCTATAAACACACAGCAGGTCAATAGTGTCTTTGCTGTACTTTTGTTTTCTAACCTGAAAGAAAGGAATAATGGTGAAAAGTTATTTCAGCATCCGCAGTATTCCCTAGCCAAAGTGCAGGGGTTACATCAATACCGAAATAGAGATATCTAGTCATTTAGGGCAAAACTGCTTTGTTTTCTTGTAAGTAATGTTCTCTTATAAGTCATACTGCGTTATGACTTTTGAATTGTCTGGAGTTTCACAAAGCACGTTAAAATCTTATGACTACAATATTATTTAAATGCCCATGGTATGATAAAACAGGCAGCCCTTAATTTTCTTTACTTTTCTAAGAAGAGCTCTTCAAAAGCAAGGATGAATAAAAGGCTTGCATCTTTGCACAACTGAAAACAAAGCTGCAAAGCCAATACAGATCTTTCTCTGAAAACCCAGTATCTCCTACGCCTTTGGAGGCAGAAGAACACCAGGCAAGCTCCAGGGAGCTCCTGCAGTCCCACTTTCCATCTGTCCCAGCACAGAGTGCTGTTACCAGTCTGCAAGCGCTTAGAAGACACATCAGGAGTTGTGATGTTTAATTACCTTTTTTAGACATATACAGTTCACAGTTCTAGCAGTGATGAGGAACCATAAATCGGACATATTCTACTATGCAATAAGATAACATGCAAGTGATTCTCGCTCCTTCCTTCTGTCCTTAAATAAGTAGCTGACAAGTTTGATGGCAGGCTATTAAAAGATTATAATGATTAAGTATTTTAAGCTAGTAACAACAGAGTAGATGAGAGCATGCAACTTTGATGCAGCTGTTGAAAGCATCTAAACTCGTTACCTGACCCAGACAGGTTCAAGTAGAAAGAAGGGAGGCTGGTAACGTAAGAGCTATTTGCAAACATTTTAAAGTACTGTGGGGCCAGTCCTGCATTTGTATGTAAAGCTGCTGGATATGGGTTAAGGAGAGGAGCTGCTCCTTAGACTTTATATAACTAGATACCTGAACTGGTATCTAACTTAAGTTGGCAATACCAGCAAAAAAAAGCTTAGTCCCTCTCACTACAACTTTCTAGCCATTTAAAAGCCTTTTGCTATTTGACCATTCACAAAGTCATATACCAATCGCAATCTGGTTGGAAGTGAGTATGATCCCCAGCAGAAAAGAGCGGGTTTTAATGCACATCAGTTGCCCAATTCAGTCGCCTAAACTGAGACAGAAATCTTATGCCCAAAGGCACCCAACACAGAAATGAGTTTTGGGACCAAAAAGAGGAGGAACCCCTCCTGTTGACTGAGCTCCTGCCTGTGCCTTGTTGATCACAAACAAGATCAACTTGCAAATGATCCCGTTTGCGCAATTAAAAAAAAAATTATTAGGAGGTATTCCTGCTCTTGATGCTAATCCTGAGCCCTTCTTTACAGCCACATGTTGCTCTGCGATTGCCATGGTGCAGCTCTGGAGTGCAGAGCGTGCCAGCCCTTACAGGCAGGGCTCTGCTTTCAAGAGCGCTTTTGGCTTTCACGCGTGGACACAGAGCAGCACAAGGCAGTTTTGACATTCTAAAATAAGATAAACCAAGCGCATCTTACAAGACCTTATGGCGAACGAGCTGAAGTTAAGATTTCAGTAAGAAACGGGAAAGAAATCGTCCTTCCAAGAGAACCATTTAGTTCATTTATTGATGCCTACAAGGTAAAGCGCGCTTTTCTCACTGTGCTTATCTTGATAACTATATGCCGGCTTAATTTTTCTTCCTTTAGGTAGCCTAATGTTTTAAAAGCTTTTTCCAATCAGTGATTGAATATTTATTTCAGCTGATATGCCGTGAACCACCTGAGCACATTTAAGTGCCATCCACCACATACAAACACCGATTTCCTGCTAAGAGATGAGGGAGCTGCAGCAGCTACACTGTGTTATTGCACCACAGTGGCAGCCTGCCAATATGTTCATTCACATTTGTAATTTCTGTCACTCGTGTAAAAGAGTAACAATCATGTGTTATTAGAATAAAATATTTTGATAAAATCTCAAATGTTTATCCAAGACAGTTGTATCATCTTCCCTGAAATTCTGTGTTGAAATATGCCTCTGTTACGCAAACAGTAAAAAGAAACACAAAATAAATACATAGTTATATTTTTACCTGCAAGCTTTTTTCTTTTTTTTTTCTGTAATGGGAAAACATTTTACTGATTATAAAAAAAACACCCCAAAATACTGTATGGGGATTTTTGCACGGTTGGATGACTGCTGTTCTAGTTAAGTAATGTCTTTTTAACATAAACAGAAAGTAAGTGAAGCAAAATAACAAATCTTTTTTTTAGCCAAGACCAATGAGGATTCTTTTTTCAGAAAGTTACAACTTTCAGTTCCCTTGTAGACCTGCAAAAATGCAATTGCCTAGAACGGCTGCTATTGTTACAGCTACTATGTAGATAATGAATGAGTGCAACACAAGATACCAGTGAAGTGGGAAACAAGGGGTTGTTGGCAAAGGCCCCATGTTCTCTTTACAGGACAATTAGAGACACTCTGCGTTGTCAAAACACTTCCCAAGATCTAGTCACAAGGTTGAGGAGCTCTACCTATGATGACCACTGGCAAAAGGTAAACTCGATTTTCTTAAATGGTGCAAGTGTTTTAGCATAGTTAGTTTAAAACGGAGAATGTTATCTATATTTACTAGAATTTAATGACGAGATAACAAATGAAATGCAAATACCTTTTCCGCCTGTGTAATTTCAAAGTTTTCCTTGTCTTTCCTATCCTTAGTTACCTCAGTGGATTCTGCATACAACGGGGTGGCAGTAGGAAAAGAAAGGGGACTGTATACAAGGGCAGTGCTCTCCTGACTCTGGCTGCACTATATCATCAGTGTGTGGTGCTATATGGCGTGCATCCCAACCCATCCTTTATCATTTGCACCTCTCCTTTACAAAAAGCTGAGGTGGAGTACAGTAGAGAGTGTGCACACAGTTCTGAAGTGAAACTCGTTTGCACAATTATTTTACTGTTGCGTATGCAATTATATTAAATGCTAATTGGTTTACACCTCCACTAAACAAGGCTAGAAAATTTGCCTACCT
Organism: Scolopax mira; assembly: GCA_004320125.1. NCBI lineage: Eukaryota > Metazoa > Chordata > Aves > Charadriiformes > Scolopacidae > Scolopax > Scolopax mira. The sequence goes on from BJBW01004773.1 coordinate 8,674, forward strand.
CCTCCTCCTTCAAATTCTTCATTTTTTTCCCCTAGTGTAAGGTCTATGCATTTAACACACGCTGCTTTTATTATAGACTTAATCCTAAGGCTGAGAATAATTTGTTTTTCTAAAAGAATGCTTTATTTATCAGTCAAAAGCTAGCTAAGCATCTAAGAACCCTACTGTATTTCTTAGTCTTCTGCCTGGGGATGCAAGGGTAGTTTAAAGCATGACCTTCTGTTGGGAGCAGCAGCGGATCATCTCAGTGGCAACTGGCAGGGACCTTGTTTAAGGGTGTCTCTTTGAAGCACAGCTTCCTTTCTGCGGGGTAAGCTTGCCACCATATGGAAACCACATGGATTACTTAGTGGAGGTCGGGCTAACACTGATAGCGTAACTAGATTTTTCTATCTCAATTGTAAGAAGTTAGATGGAAAAGAAAATACACAGTACAACTGCAGGAGAGGGAACGTGGCTCTTTGTGAACCCTCCTTTGTACTTTAATACCAGTCTGAGCCGTCCATTCAAGGCTGAGTCCTGAATGGATATTAGCTAACCATTTTTATGTTAAGGACAATCAACTCTGGTTAGTGGCTTCAGTAAGTACAATTGTTGAAAAAGTCAAATAGGGATACAGATTTGTTGTTTGACTTTTTTTTTTTTCTCTGTTGCACTAGAAGGACTGATCAGACTCTAATTCTTGTGATACTGCTTAAACAATACCATTTTATCTAAGGCAGTAACACCAGATTTACAGAAGACTAATTTAGTTTCAACTTTCTTTCTGTAGAGTGCTCAATATTTTCCACACAAACAATTTAAGAAGTTGTTTGGCACTTGGAATTCAAATATATTACTTCTAGGGGCATGACACAAGAATCACAATCACAATTAATGGCATGTCAATACTTTTTAAAGAAAAATATTGATGTCCAATGGGTAATCAGGCACTTACTAGATACTATGATCATCTTTCAATGAATCCCATCCATCTAAACTGGGTACTCAAACCACACCAAAGTTTTGGGCATGAAAGTGAGAGAAAAAATGTGGAATAGCACTGAACTAGAACTGGCAAACTACTATATTTCGCAGATAACACCTTTAGGAAATAGTCTCATGGTTGATAAAAATGGCAAAAAAATCCCAACAGGTTTGCAAATGAATTGGAATAAATATTTTATCCTTTTGTTTGGTCAGAATTTTCCAAAATGGAAAAAAAGTTAAGTTTTTTCAACTCAGTAGCCTATTTTCCTCATTATATATCAATGTGTAAAATATAGCTATTTTTTCATATATAGCATAAATATGTATTCTTCCTCAGCATTCTCCACTATGATTTCAAAGCAGTTTTTTCTATCAAATCTTCACAAATAAAGAACAGCACTTGAGTAGATTTATCAACATTTACTGTTTTGGTTTACAACTACAGATGACTACCCTGGTTCTCTGGCCAAAGCTTTCATATATTGCTGCATATGTCATCACACATAGGTCTATACTCAAGGCTGCATTTGTAGAATGTCACACTGGAATCAGGCATTCTACTATTTGTATTTTATTTTTTTTTAAATCCATGCACAGGCATGCTTCAGTGCATGGGGGTTATATAATTTTCCAAGAAAGTGATTAAATACTTTGATTATCAAATTAAAACATGAAATAGGAGATAGTGAAAGGTATGATTATAAAAGAGTTAGGTTAGGTTCCTGGTGACAGCAATCTTTACCTTTTAAAATAATGAAGATAGTGAGAAGACTTCTGAAAAGTTTGTCATTTTCATGGTTTTTTTCAGTTATGTTTTAAAAAATATCTTCATCTTGGTCTAAAGACATTTAATGGAAAAAATATCTGAAAATATATTTAAAGCACAGAAAGAAATGAAACATCTAGCAATTTGCAAAATTCTTTTTTTCCCCTACAAATCTCTCATCACTGAAAAAAACCCAAACCCACCCATTATGTCTTTCCTGAAAGATTTCTTCATTAAAAAAGAAGATTTTTGCCTTGAAGGGACAGGTAATGCTTCTCAATTTTAATATGTTAATTAATTACCAGATTATAATTTCTGTGGAATTGAATTTGAATTCCACATTAATATTTAATGAATTAACTAAGACTAATTTCATTGTAATGAATACCAACACATTTAATGATGATTGGTTATTTTTTTAAAAAATGCATAATAAATATTCTAATTTTCTGAGGATTGCTGTTAACAATTTTTATTTTGTTTTATTTGTACATCAATTGAAAAAGTACCTTAAGGGATATTTCTCACCTCACCTGAATCTTTGGAGAAGCTGAAAAATCTTCAGTGTGGTTTTAAGCAGTCAGGTTTTGTATCTCAGCTTTGCTTTTAAAACAACTTGTCTAACTTCATCAAAATTAGTGATACTTCCCTAGACCTGAATTTCCATTGAAGAAACAAAAACCTTTCCTGTGGAAAAGAAATAAACAAGAATTGTCTTCCTCTTGGCAGGGGGAGCACAGCTATGCTAACAAAAACAAACAAACAAAAACTAGGAAATAATTTCAGAATCTAAGTTTTGAAATTAAATAAAATCTATAGGGTCACAATACCAACCCATAACTCCATTCAATGCTACTTGCTTTCTCTACACGTTTTGCTAGTATGTTCTTATACCTGGATTTCAGTAAAGTCTGCAGCACTGGGAATCATTATATATTTTTTCACATTGTGTCACTAACGCTCAGAGTGACTCTGATCAATGCAATGTTTTAAATAGAGCAAAAAGAAAAGGAAGAAAACTAAACCAAATCAAACCGATCAAAACCAGAAGTTAAGTGGGCACGGTAAAAGAGCTCTCTTCTAGCACAAACAGCAAGGTGTAGGAACAAAATCTCACTTGGAATCATCTGTCATTACTGAATCTGCATGTGCATAATGCCACTGAGAGAAGGGTATACTTCCTTTGGAGAGGATTGCAGGATCTGTCTTCAGCCCTCAAAAAATCAGCTAAAAAAAGACTTTCAGTGCCCACATCCCATCATTACTGCACTGCTAGTAATCTCTGTGGTGGCCCCATGGAGTTGCCTATGATTTGCCCATGATTTTTCATTGATCCCATTGAAGACTGAAAAAGAAAATAAATCTACACACTTCCTGGGTTTATGATCTCCATCTTTTCTCCTCAGAGAAAATCCACTATGTGTGGGAGGAGGGAGGAAAGAGAATATCATAATCGGAGTCTTTACTACTGCTATTAAAGTAACTCACAGGAATCTCAAAGACAGACCCATAAGTATGCCACAGCTCTTCAAGAGGAATTTATAACTGGAAACAACTGCCAGTATACACAAAGATATTCCTGTCTGTATTATGAATGAGACTTTTGTAAAGCAGCATATTTATCCAAGATTTTTATTAGGATCAGCACCCCCTAAAAGCATAGCATTTGGTAATGGCTACAAAGATTAGTAATAAACTATTCATTCATACATTTGCTACCAGAAAGATCGGTTAGTGATAACTGAATAGGAACTGACCACTTTTAAAGGTGAAAAAGTTTCACTACAAACTCTAAAAAGGCTATTTGAATACTCTGACATAGGAAACATACCCTTCCAAAAAGGCACTAAAAATATTCTGCTTTCTTGGCCTAATCTTTACTTATCATAACTTCACTGTGGGGAAAAAAAAAGTTATGAATCATTACTTATTGATTGCTTTAAGTGCACTCTTTAGAGCGTGATGGCATAGTGTGATCGTATCTGTTCACAAAAAGTAGTGTAAGCAGATGCCTACCTCAAAACCTATCTTTATTATTTATGCAATTAAGTGTGTGGCTGCATAAAGCTCTGTGCGTATAAGAAGTAATATTATACTGTCCTGACGTGGGTTTCACTGCTGTATAAATGAAGCCCATATTAAATTTACAAAGGTTACAAAACCATTAGCACTGATGGCTTTTAAGGAGTAAACGTTCACCATGACTCATACTTTGTTCATTTGTGCCATTTGGAAATTAAGTATTCTTAATTGCTGTAATGCACCGCAAGTTCCAACGCTTCTCAGCAACGGAGACACATAATTCCCCTGTAATTTGAGTAAAGTATTCTAATTGATTAATTGAGTTCTCTTGTAAGATTGCACAGGAGTTTTAGATGCAAGAAGGTTATCCTTGTTCTATGTAACATAAAAATGCTTGAACCTGCAATATAAAGTAATGTTATCGGTGCTGGGTGAAGGTACACAGCAATACAGTCTAAATGAGATGACCGTTTTTGCTGGCAACAAGTGGCTTGTACTTTACATCAAACATGCACTATGGGAGGTGAGAGGAGATAAAAGCTTTTTTTTAATGCCATTTAACATTTGCTGTCAACCTCGTTCCTTGTGCTGCCTATCATTTATACGATCAATTTTTGTTTTGTTTTTGTTTTACTTGATGTAATACTTCTCACTGCATAAAAACAAGGAGCAGGAAAATCTTGACATAAACAAACCAAAAAGAAATGTTAAGGAGATTCATCAGTGTTAGGTAGACTTCAAAAATGGGGAAAGAAAGAGTGAGAAAGAAAAGAAAGAAAGAAAGGGAGAGAGGAAAAATCCTGCAATTGGGAAAAAAATGTAAACTTTATTTTTTGCTTTAAAAAAAGGTATTCCTTAAATATCAAGTTAGCAAAGTAAAATGCTAACAAATCCATACGGTCACCAGTTGATCCAACTGGCCCAAACCCAGGCTAGCTACAGGATCACCCAAGTTCCCTTGTTATTATGGAGAGCTGCTTAAGCTAATTGTACTCCAGACTTTTGAAGGTAGGAGCTAAAACACACACACGGACTCTGGAAATTATTTCACACACCAAAATAAACTAAACTGAATATTTAGTGATTCTTACAGGATTTTTCTTACATTTTTTTGTCAATCTTTTTAGAAAAGAGGTGAATCATTGCTGGATTTTGAGGTAAGGAGTATTAATATTTCCAGCACGTGACAGGCCACTATAAACTTTACATTAGACAAAAGATAAAAGTTCATGTAAAAATGTTAAGCTATGAGTAAAGCTTTCAAAGACATGGCCATCAAAAAAAAACCCTAGATGTTTTGTTGGTGATCTAGCTGAAGTGTGACTTCAAATGTAAATAAAATTTTGCTTTGGCAGCATTTGCTGTCTTTTTTTCACAATTAAGAAAACACTCAAATATCTTCATCTCCCCCTGGAACAACAGAGATGTTATTCCATGAATCTCATGTATCTTAGGCAAATTTCAGAGGTCTAGAATGATCTCAGGGAACACCTTTTCCTGTCCCTCCCTCTTCTGTCCTTGTTTTCCTCTCCTAAGGATTTGATTTCCTCAGAATTACATGCTGAAAATGCTTCTCTAAATGCCAAATCATTCTTCTTTTAGAGTAGAGCTATTGATTTGCTGCTTTCCCTGAGCTTTTGAAGACACTAAGGTAGCAGAGGACTACGTGCAATACTTCGTTGACCCGTTCTGCTGAACCGAGCCCCAAAATTGGGCTTGCTCATAGGGTGTAAGAAAGATGAACCTTTTCTCTTTCCCACCTCCTCACAAGCCTGGGTCTGCGAGAAGCGGCTCATTGCTCTCCTTTCGTTATTTCAGCCGGGGAGGTGGTGGAGACATCTGCAAAGGTCTCCCTACTCACTCATTCTGTATGAACAATTGCGCTTTAAAACTACTCAAAGCGGTATTATAAAATGACAGGATTGCCTGCCAAGACCAACATTTGCTCGGTAAGGCATTTATCTGACTCCTCCTCACTACGCGTTTTTAAAGCACTGGGTCTTTAAAGGGGTTGGATTTCTTTTTTGGGAAGCACACAGAACACATCTCCACAGCTCAGGAAAAGATTGAGGAGGTTTATTACAGAATTCCAGGTTGGACTTTTGCTGCATAAGCCTGGAAAAGCCCCAACTCAAGCTACCAGATCATTTGACTTAAAGGTATGCAGCCGATGCTTGCTTTGTTGCAAATGTTTAATTCTCTCTTCTTTCACCTCCTTTCCCCTGCCTCCCTTTTGTTACCTGCTTTTTTGTAGCATATTTAAGAAAATACGTGCTTCCCTCTCTTCGCATGGAGTTCGTTCCTAACAACGCTTGCCTCTCTGTCACACCAGCTCACAATTTGTATCACCCAATACACTAAGGGCCACAATTCATTTCAGTCATGGTTCAAAGCTATCCTGAAATAATCACAAAGTGACACTGTGAAATTACTGTAAAAAATTGTGCGGCAGTGTCATGACATTTTATAATTGAGACCTCTAGTACTCATAGCTCTATCAAAGCCCATAAGGAGGAGGGGAAAAAATTGTGTTTTGACAGACATAGCAGCTTGAGATGTGCAAGCAAGATTGTATAAAGTCAGCCATGTAGAAAGTTATCGGATGTTCCAGTTTGTGCCCCCATGAAATTGGCACAAATCATCTGGATTTGACTTCAGGAAGGTGGTTAGGAGTAACATGAGAGAGTAAACGAGGAGGTAATGGCCACTCAATGACTTAACCTATGTCACAGGGCAACTAACGTGTCAGCAAAGAATCAAATAAAGATGAATGAGCTTATCAGAGGACCATGCACTGCCTCATTGGGCCCAATTTAATTAAACAGAGAAACTGTTCATATAGAAAGATTAATAGAGCAACCGCATACAGTAAGTGCTGTAAGAGTAAATCAGAGCAACACACAAACACTGTCACAGGCAGCTGCTATGTCATTTTCTCTCATAATACTGGTGAAAATCACAAGGTGACCAGAATCATCTCGCTAGAAAGTCCCTCCAACTCGTGGGTACACATCTTGTCTGTAAAGATCTGAGGTTACGCGTTGTTTACAGGAGCTGAAGATGCTGCATGTATGAACCAGCTGCTCTAGAGCTTTCTCTGAGTGTGTGAAAGAGGTCTCCCTGGTTGGGGATGGACTCAAGCAAGCCTCTCAGAGGAAATGTAGCTGTATGAAGTCACTTCCCTTGCATCAGAATGGTTCTCCTGATAAGAAAAATATTTTGCTTTGGTCACAGAGGAGCCAAAAACCTGAGTACATTTAATTACCTAGGAAAAAAATAATCTAATATAAAGAGAACTTGGAACAACCAGCCCAGCAAATAATTTAACATGAAAAAAAGTGGAGAGAAGAAGAGGGGAGTAAAAGGAATAAGATGTAAAATAAATCAAGTCTGTTTAGAAAAACAAAAATTTAAGGTAGTAGCGTTTCATTTCTGGGTTGTAAATGCCATTTCATGGCTAGGTACTTTTAGATTAACAGTACCAGCTTTGTATTCTGGATCACCATATGTGCTCCAAGACAGCACTATCTAGCACCATGCTCAACTTTTATTTGAGCATCAGCCAGCCTCGGGCAGCAGAGTATCAACTATTTGAAACCTAGGACAGCAAATCTGCCAATGTGCCACTCGCCAGAGCTGTTGCACATTCACAGAGAAAGTTAGGGAACACTGTACAGTGTCCCTATAGTGTCTGTACCATGGCAGGAATTTCTCCCTTACAACATGAAAGGATAGGAAGACCTTGCTTCAAAGTAATGAGTGGCCTCTATATGGCCAGAGTACTCCTTCAGAGTACTTTATTCCTCATTCCTGGGAGGAATTACAGATTTTAAGGTAGGAGTTTGGACCCCCAAATACAAAAGGGACAAGTAAGATGAAATATTCAGGCAATTTTACTTGTGGTTTAGACCCCAGTCTTTTCTGTTTTCTCCCTACCATTACATCTACCAGACCATGTAAGAGCTGCGCTCTCCTATTGCTGCTTTAAATAACGACAACAGCAGCAGCAGCTTGCACATCATTTTTAGTTAGCACAAAAGGGGAGGGCTAAAGAGATAGCAACAAATTCCATGAGCTTTCCCCCAGCACTGTCACATCCTTTTCTTTGGAATGAAGCACTAGAAACACCGTATGTGTAAGCACACCATTCTCAACAGCCTCTGACATTTCACAGCAGTTGGTTTTTTTCTTCCCATCTTCTTAGGCGTACCTGGCTCTCCTGAGTAGAAGTGTACATCACAGAAAATTCCACAAATGCACGTCACCAAAATGTTCTATAACAACTGCAAACCAGAAGAAACTAATGTGAGAGGGGGAAAAAAAATATAAAAGTCCAGTTCTAGTGAATGAAAAGACACATTATATTTACACGTGTAGTGTAAGCAGTAATGCTACAAAACCAAAATCAAAGTACTGGACTTCATTTTCAGATGGAACCTTTTACATATAAATTTTTTGACTGTGAATATTGCCTCACCACCACTGTTACGCCCTTTTATCCTGTAAGGTGCAGCAAGCAGTGGTCTACATCAGATATTTCCAAAGAGGACTTGTAGTTACTCTTCTCCATCCAGAAGACTAGCATGGAGAGGTGGACAGGGAAGAGCAGAACCCAAAGGTGTTTGGAAGCTGCAGGTCAACCCATAAGGTCCAGCAGGCAGCAGAGGACACTCTGTGGGTATGTACCAGCTCTTCTCATCTGCTGCTTTTCCAAGGGGAAGTGGCTGAGGGAAGTCTCCAGTCAGGGCACAACAGTATGAGGGATGATGGCATCCCTGCCACCACCTTCAGGACTAAAACCCCTGTTTGGCTTCCATGGGAAGCACAGAAGCAGGGTAGAAAATGCCCCCAGAGCATTTGCTTTTAAAAAGCATACCTCAAGTCTCTCCTGCACATCCACAAGAAGTGAGAGGTTCTCTCCCCTCTCTGTGTCTCTTCTAATCTTTCAGATTAAGAAAAAGAGTCATCTCCTATGTCATCCTTAATGGTACATCAGCATGTGCATGAATAAATTGAATTCAGACAAATAGGAGTATTTTTAGCTGGGATTGTTCCCTCAAGAAACATGTTTGAGCCACATTTTTGGCTGCCTGCAATTTTGCCCTACTGTTCAAATGGCATGATGCCCACTTGCAGGCTGGTCAGAGCTTAGGGCATAATTGTCAAACCAACAGTGGTTTAGATGTGCAGTTTCACTAGAGAGGAAATTATATTTCCCCTGATGCACAAATCTTTCCTTTTTGCACCATTGAACAGTGCAACCAACAGTTTCTTTCAGCATGTCAGAGGTGAGTCATATTTATAAGCGAAATTTAAAAATATAATTTGAAAATAGAGAGAGAAAGAAAAATTATTGAAGAAACTACTGCTTGATAAAAATAATGTAGGCTGTTTAAGGAGAAATCCCTGAGCACCTATAAAAATGCTGACAATTTATGTAAGAGGAAGAGTCTAAAAGGCATTAGTCATTAGTGATAAGTGAAAAGGAAATGAGGGGAGGAGGAGCAGTTATATACAACTCTCTTCTGCTTAATGCTGAGGTGTGACATTAAGAAAATGAGCATATGATGTATTTTGCAAGACTTTCTTTACTCATATCAAACACACCAATTATATGACAGTAAGATTAAAAGAAAATAAAACATTTGTCTCAGCTGCTGCTTACTCCCATTAGGAAACAAAATCAATTCAGTGATTCTTTTGTCTGTGATGGACAGAAATCTGCAAATTTGGTACAATCATACCAGTATGGACAGCAGGCTTGAAAGTTTTCCTTTAAGAGACTATCGTTAGTATGGTGGTGTCAGTAAGTCTGTGATAATCTGTTTCCCCTCTGCCTGCACAACTTACTGTTCCTCCAGTGAGTGCTCCATTTAGTCATTAGTGCTTTGTCAGTTTGGGACACCTTCCATAAATAGGCACAGCAGGAGTATTCATTTCATTTTCCATGGTGAGCCAAGGGACAGAGAGAGATGCAAGACTAAAAACCCCATATCTGAGCGCTGATATCATCATTTCATCTCCCTAGTACTCAAGTCAGTTGAGTCTTTCCTAAACAATAACAAAAACTTCAAAAATTATATTACCATCCAGTGACTGCTCATATTCTTCTTCTCATATTCCCATCAAGTGACTGAAGGATCCCTTTCAAGATCAAGGGCACCAGAGACAGGACGTGGTTGTCTGACAGCATGGTCCCAGCGATACTTTTCAAATTGGAAACAGTGGGGTGCTCTGCCCAAATGATCAGTCTTGCTGAAGGCAGGATTTGCGAGATTAAGTGCAGTACCCTGCTCATATGTCAACATTGTTTTCAAAACCTGCACTAAGACCTGCCATACTACATGCCCCCCATATGGCAGAGGGGATTATCTAAATACCAGGGCCACCAGTGGTACCTCGGTGATCCCTGTGCAAAGTTCACGCCACCCAGTAGATAGACCCATAGACAGCCAAGTGTCCATTTCCCTTGCAAAGGGTTTAATTGTCTTACATGCCTATGCATTTACTTAGAAAAGTTTCTTCCTTTCCTCAATTTGCATGTCATATTACTCCCAGCAAAATTAAAGGGAACCGCTTAAAAACATAGACTTATTTTTGGGTGGGGGGAGCTGGTCAATGGAGTAACATAATAATTATTTTCTGTCCGCAGTGAAACTATATACATTTCAACAGTTCCAATTTATATTCTGTTCCAGAATATATGTAAAACAAATTCCAGTGACAGAATTTAAATTAACACATGCTTTATACACAATGGAGGAAACATACCTTCTCCATGCGTTGAAATCAAATGTGATTTTGTATAGACAACCCTGATATATGTTTGCAAACATCCCCTAAAATGTCATTACACTGTGGAAGGATTAAAAACATTGAATCATGTGGTGACCTTTCAGTAGAACAGAGAGTTTAACCCTCAAGCAAAATTTACTGTTGAGAGTTCACTGTCTCTTAATTTAGTGTACTTCTTACTATCAAGCAGAATGCAGAATTACATTTTTGCCTTTTATTACCACCAAATTAATTATGTTAGAGTCACTGTTTGGGTAAAAGTAGCATATTCTGAATCATGTTTAGTCTATTTTGAGTCTCTGCTGGCTAGTGCATCTCATTACACACCAAGCTATATAACACTCAGCATACTTGGCTCCTAAAACGCGTCAGTGGTTTGCCTACAATAAAGCCATAGCTGAGGAAGACATCCTACTGAACAGACAAAAGTAGTGGTACAATATGATATATATATACACACACATACATACTATATTCTTACTCATACATTAACGATGATTAATCTTACGCTTTTGTGCAATTCACAGCGTGAAGTCATCTTTCAGATAAAATGAGCAATAGGTCCTGTTCAAGGGAATCGGTTACCCTTTTCCCTTTGTTTGCTTTTTAATTTCTGTGTGGTTATCTAGCATTCAGCTAAACAGGAACAGAAGCAAACTCAAATTAAAAAATGATAGAAAGGAAGAAAGGAGCAAGGAAAAAAGAAAAAGCAAAAAGAAACCTCCTAAACAATGGCTCTCTCTGTGACAGCAACTCTCTCTTAACAGCCTCAAGTGTTTAACATATTGAAACAGTTCATCTTCCTTCAATGAACTTTAATAACTCTGCCAGGTAAGAAGCTATGCTCCATACTTCTTCATGTTGTCTTTTCCTTTCAACATATCTATACTGATCTCCTCATCTGGTCAACTTTACAGCTCCGGTGTTTGGAGACCAGTGAGCACAGTTATTACCATCATCAATAACCTGTCCCACTTTCTCCTCTTCATTTCTCAACCCTTCTCTTTCCCCTTCAAAATCTAATAATAGCTCCTTGCCATGATAGCTGATCAATACAAAAGGGCACCTGTTCACTTTACTCAACACACCATGCTAAAGTAACATGACAAAGGAACAAATATGATTCTGCCTGAATTGTGTCAAGTAACAAGAAAACTATCCAGGAAGTTTCCCTTCGGGGCAAATTTCATGAAACGCTACAGATAACCAATTTTTAGACATAGAACTAATCTCTTTCATCTCACTTTCTCTTTTGCTTCAGGTATGATAGCTGGAAACATTAATACAGACAAACTTCAGCTGGTTGTTGCAGCACCCGAGCCACGGCAGCCTGCACGCCAGCCTTCTGCCGTACCACCTAAATCACCATAATGAATGAAACGAGGAAAATGGAGTGTTCACCCCCACGCAGAGTGGAGCCATTAATATGCACACGGAGATTAGCTTTAGAGGGTTTAAAAAACCACAAGGAGCAAAACATTCGCATGTCCTCTTTTACTAGCGATTTTTTTTTTTTTAAAGACATTTTAATTTGTGTTTTAAGGAACCGGTCCATACTGAACAACATTAATCCTCATTTTTCCACAAATATGCACGAGTGCAAGGTTATCAGCTACATATCATTCACGACAAATGTGTATTGGAAGTGTAAACACGCGTGTGCGTACACAAGCTCACTAAAAACGTAGTGTTGTAGGTTAAGCCCCCCAGGAGCTCAACGAAAATATTTGATAATAATATGTTACCCAGCCAGGTGAACCAGAACTGCTGAATCACTGTCCAAACAGGGCCAGGACAGAGTCCTGAAGGAAGTAAGAGATACTGAGAGAAGGAACTCAGTTTAGTTACCTGATTATTGTCAATGATTTGCCTGATTAAAGTCTTATTACATAAGACTCAGAAGTTGATCTGGAATTTTCATATTAGAGAACATTAAATACTAAACTAACTACTTCATTTCCATTCCCTGAAATAAATCATTCCAATTAATTAAGGTTTTTCAGCCTTCTCTGTGTAGAGGACCTATGCCTCTGCCAAACAAGCCTGGCTTTTTCTGTAAAAAACATCTCAAAACAACAGTAAAAGGCAGTACAAATAAATGCCATATTACATTATCAGATTTAACTTTATTCTTCCTTTCCCATCATAATTTTGTGGTTTGGAAATTTTAAAAAATTTGGAATATTTCTTTTAGTATACTGACTGAGCAGTCACTTCTAAACCGAAAAGGTCTCATTTTATTTTCTGTGCAAAAATAAACCAATACTGTAAGACTTTAAATATAACATTATGCTTTGTAAAATGCTAGCAGTTGGCTAAGCATGGACTGACTTTTTAAATGCATAGCCTGAAACAACTGAACAGAAACTAGCCTGACATTATTTCAGAACCTATTCCTGGTATAACCACTGAAACCTTAGGATACGTTAAATTTAATTTTCCATTTTTAATTCTGATTGTTATTTTCCTGTTACATTTAGACTATTGAAATAACAATGAAAAGATAACTTAAGAGGTTGTCTGGTATTTGAGGAAATACATTATGTGGTTTTAGAGAAATGTTTTATTGTTTCGATACTAATGTTAAGAATTTTCAATAATTAAAAAATAAACCCTGAAAAAATATTTATTATTGCCATTGAATGTGATAGATCCTTTCCTGTGTGGTAATTTTTGGTGTGTGGAGTCAACTAAATTTTTTTAATTTTACTAATAGTATGCATCACTTTCTTCTTGATTTACTGTAATGTAGCATATTCAGTTTTAGATAGGGCAGCTCTCAGGCTGTAAAAGCTCAGAGAGCATGTTGCTCTTCTGTGACTATTTCAATGCCTAATATTCTCCTACTAATACATATTAATTTCTGGTATTTTTATGACTACAATTTTAAATTGTAGCTTTCGTTAGATAAGAGTTTAAGGAACATTTTCTGTTGTGATGACATTGGCATTGTATTTTGAATTCTCTATGGGGGATACACACACACCTTTGCGCTACATACAGTTTTATTAGTTTTTTAAATATCTGCTTCTTTTCTTCATTTAGCTAAGTTAAATATTTATGCTGCCCTATCTACAAATCCCAGTGCAAGACTTTTGGGAGGTAATGGGGAAGAGATTTTCTTTTTTTTTTTTTCACTAAGTGACAACCTTTTTAGTAGAGATGTATTGATTTATTTTCTATATGTAAGACTACAAATTATTACATAAATTTTATTATTTGCTAGAGAGACAGTACTTTTTCGCTGTGATGGTTTTCTTTTTTATGGTTAGGGGAATGTCTGCCATCCTGTGCTCGCTGGTATTTCTGACTGGCTGCAGTGACACCTACTGATGGCAGAACCATTGAATTGGAGGTGAGGATGGCCAGCCCAGTTCATGGATTTTCACACCGTTTCAGAGACAGAGAATAACCCACAAGGAACTCATCGGCCACAGACATCACAATAATTCCTAAAGGTTTTCTTTTCCACTGTTCGTCAAGAATTGACTTTATCCACACTCAGCAGTGACAAAACAAGGAGGGGACCTCATGGCAACACCTGACGAGACATGTCCAGTTCTCTCCTTGTTTCGTACTCACCTCTCTCAACTCTTGTTTCCAACATGATTTTTTAATAACAACTGCTCTGCCATCCTGGGTTCACTGCAAATGTTTCAAAAATCAGCCAGTTATCTGGTCTCTCACCTCTCCCGCACTTTTTTAGTCCATATAATACTATCTATGGTGCCCAAAGAGTACAGCTCTGGCTGCAACCTAAAACAGAACACAATTAAAAAAATAATTTCTCCAAGTGTCACTGGTTTTGGCTCACAGTCACACGTTTTTTTAAAAAATAAGCCTTGGAGTATCTGTGACCCATTCACAGGGCTGCTAAGCAAAAGCAACATTACTGCTGTAAAGCCAAAACCCCCTCCCGCCCTCCAACACACACACGAACAAGACACACATCTTTTTCTTTTTACCTTTCTGACTTTGGAAAAATGACAGAAAAGTATCTTAATTTAAGACAGTGGCTCCCAAGGTGCTCATTTTCACTCTGCTCTGGCACAAGATGCCTGCAGTCGGTGTTTTTCTTTTCCGGTGCATCATGTGGTAGCACCGAGACCAGTTTTCAATTTTTCATGTTATTTAACCAGTACGTTTTCTCTATTTTATTTTCCATTTCCTTTACTCTTAGAGTGCAAAGGAGAGCTGTTCATGCCTTTCTCTACGCAGCACGAGTCTTTTTCACTTGCTCTTGGCTCTGGGTCAAATATCCATGCGTTATTAGCGTAAAATCTTTGCAAAGCAAAAAGCCACTCTGCTGGGAAACCAGAACACTGAAGAGCACATTCCTTTCGGTAGTAATTAACTGTAATACTGTGGAGGAGTTGAAACAAAGGTGCAAACAAACCACAAAAATTTACAGCACCGTCCTTTTTTTACCTGAAATATGAGAACTGTCTGCATGTATATCTTTACTTATGTAGTATACACTGCAGTTATAAAGCTGGGAAAAAAAAAACAACAAACCAAAACCAAAACAAAGCAAAGAACCAAACCAAAACAGAAAAGAACACTAAACATAATTTAAACAAGTAATAAGAAGTTAATTTGCCCAAACTGTCAAAAGTATTGCCAATGTTGCTGCACATGACAAAACTCATCACTTCATCGCGATTGCCTCAGAACAATATGACTTAGCTTTGAATAGCTGTCCTTAAAATCTGGCAATAGAAAACAAGTGCAAGGCACCCATTAACACAATCTCAAAAAGTTAAAAGGAAAAGGAGTTGTGCTCCAGGAACCAATTACCATGTTTGCTACTCGCTAGTGCCACCACATGGAGTGATATTTGAATATAACTCAACCATTATAGAACCAGGGAAGTGCCTGTAAATAATACATTGTATAGCATACTTCAATAAGACAGTGGAGAAAGATATATAATCTCCTCTCTACTGTGTGAAGCTCAGACTGCCTCCTCATGAAAGTGGAGATGTCCCATTTCCAAGAGCATGAATGCACTGTAGTAAAAGCAGAACAGTCAAACTGCTTTATTCCTCCAATAAAAGAAAGAACCATTTGGTAAAAGGATGCATTACACATTTTCTATTTAAATCAGTATATAAGAAACAGATGTTAAGTTTCCTTTGGTAAGATAAAGAAGAGGGGTTATAAATGAATTAAAGTGACTTCTCAGTGGATCTCCTACTCTTCTTTGTTCCTTTAAAACTTCACGTCAATAGCGAAGCAAACCGAAATATTAGGTGGTATAATAAGCTAGCATAAGAAGGACAAACTAAATTTAACTGCCAGTGCCATAAAACATGCCAAAGCATCCTGTGCTACAGCACAAGAATCACACAATGCAAATACTTATTAAAACAAAGGGACTGTCAAACACGAAATGCCTATGGTATGTCCCTATGCTGGCAAACGCCGAAGAGAGACAGACAAAACGATTGTGTAACAAACCTGCTGGGGTGTAATTTCAGTTTCCTGTTCGGCTGAAGACCCAGTTCCAGCTGGCTGCAGCTCTTGCATGAAACAGGCGTACAGGAAATGTTTTGGGGACAATGCTGATCTAAGCTAGGGAGATGCTTAACCACACAGAAGACAATCAGCCTGCTCTAGGCTTTCTTCATATTTCTTCCTAACGTTGGCTACACTTAAGCATTGTTGAATTTTTCCCTTTTTTTTTTTTTTTTTTCCTCATTTCCTTTAGCCTCCTCGTGTCTTAAAAAAAGCTTTAATCGGGTATCAGCCTCCTGGGTCTCAGGACAGCGTTTCACACTCGGCCGTTTCGGCGCAGGCGGGCTCAGGCTCCGTGTGGGAATGCTGTCTCCCACATGGCTCCACTGAACTCATCCTTAACGATCTACTCCCGCTTACCTAACTTCAACACTATTTTTCCTGAGACTGCATTAATGAATCCAATAAATAAAGCATTGTATCACCCATGCAGTATAGACATTAATTTTAGAACAAAACATTAATCAATTTAAATTTATGTACTAATGCAGACACAATCAATTTGAACTTCTTATGACAATTAACAAAGCTTTTGCTACATCCCTAAAACACACTGACCCATCAATTATGGTTTGCATCAAACTAATGCTAATGGTACTTCCTTCTTCCTTAGGCTGTCAGCAGCCTACCTGATTGGTCAACTTCAATGCAGCAGATCAATTAATATAAATTATACATGCACGGAAAGATGGGTTAATATCATAAGTTCATTTAATTAATTGTGTTTGATTAAATGAGGTACTTTCATTAGCCCTCTTAGCCATGAACCATATATACATCATAATCCTTTTACAAGCTCAGCCGCCCAGACACAGACCTGACATTGGGAGCATATTCAAATTACCAGCCGCAGCCATGCAAACCTCCCTGCATAATTAACAACTAAACGAGCTGCAGTCACTTAAGCTGAAAAGAAAACTGTTCACATCAACCTCTCTGATACTGTTTAAATTGAAGATGTCATGGGTAAAACAAAGGTGAACAGACAATGGTAATTAAAAATTAAAAAGGACAAGGGGGATTTGCTACTAATGGAAGCAAAGTGAAAAGAGGGCTAAGGGCCTGGTTCTTAAAAAAAAAAAAAAAAAAGAAAGAAAAAAAAAAAGAAAGAAAAAGGATGCTGGTGTTAGGTGATTCTGCTCTTGCTCTGATAAGAGTGAACCAGGGTGAGCAGTGTATGTCAAGCTTCAGAAGGAAAATGATAGCTTAGCACACTGATCATCATCCCATAGCTGGGTGGGCTTATAAGAAACATTACATTAATCAAGAAGGTAAATCCTAATACAGGCACAGCCAAGTACTTTTTTTTTTTTTTTTACCCCATACAGGAAATTATCTGTTTCTACAGGAAAAGAAAAATCTAAAGAGCAGACTAAGACCTGCTTCTTAGGCACACCTACCTGCTGTGAAAGAAATTCTTTACAATGAGCTTTCCTAGAGGTAACTTAGATCTGAGTCCCGACATGAAAAAAGACAAATCTCAAGGAATTTTATCTCTCTTCTTTGGTTCAATGACTACTCTTCCAGGCACAGTTTCAATTCACAGCTGTCCTCAAGATATAGCAAGTGTTCCATAGCAACAGGAACGTAAACTTGAATATGAAACCTCAGAAGAACTTATAGCAAATTCGCTTTGTAGCAAAAATACTGGTGTTTTATCCTGATGACACTCTAGATGCTAAATACAAAAGAAACATGTCAAAAAACCATGGGCATCCAGGGCTTCCACCTGTTGGTTCATTATCAATGGTAAAATATGTATTCATTACTATGATATTCCAAGAAGAAAAGCACAGGTATGCTTTTTTTTTTTTTTCAAATCAGTAGCATATTATAAATATATTGCAGAGTTTTCTCAATAATTTCAATATAAAGAGTTAGTTACTGCAAACACGATTCAAAGGCAGCTTTAAAACATCAGATTGTCCTGGCATACAATAAAAAAGGAATGTTTTAGGACACTCAGACTTCTTTTAAAGTTAATTTCAGTACCTACCATTCGATGTAAACCTCATTACAGGGGAATTCCTCCAAATTAATGAAAAGCATTATCAGACTGCCAACAAATGCTGCCCTGTGTAAAATGTGGAAAGGGCACTCTGTGGTAAAACAGTGTCAAGGGAGGGAGATGACAGAAAGACAAAAGAGACTCCAGAGTAACATTAAATAGCCATGACTTCTAAAAGTCATGAGTTAATTTGTGTTAGCTGTCCTGGAAACCCACAGGAACTTACTGCTTGATGTCAAAGTCATGCAAGTTGTCCCATGCTTCAGTGCAGTGATGATGCACATGGGGATGCTCCACTGCAAGATCACTGCTGTGTACAGACCTGTTACATACATGTCCTTTAAGCATATGTTTTGAATGTCTGGTCAGAGTAAAACAAATATCACCTTAAAACAAACAAACAAACAAACAAATACGTAAATGAAAGCAGTTTCAATATGAGTCCAGCATTTTGGTAATCAGTGGCATTCCATGATACCCGTTTGAAACTATTGCAATGCAAGACCATGATTTCCTCTTGTAGTGTACTGAGACTATTTGTATTCTTCTGCTCTTAGGCCATGGGGCTAGGTTGCAGTATTAATGAAAATATCATAGCATTTTGACAAAACCGAGGAAGAGGAGAACTGTCATGTTACTATCCACAACAAATTAAATATCTGACATACTATTCAGCATTATTATCTACGTTATACTGCTCAGACAGTATAATGGGAAGGAGAGAAACTGCACAGGATTGTACTACTGGAATTTTTATAAATAATCATTTGTAGAGCTATGATGAGTTAAACATCTCCAAGTCCCAACAGGAATTTTGCTGCATACATCTGCCTTTAAGCCTCTATATAATTACAATAAATATTAATAAATTCACTTTATTCATTGGCTCAAGTAGAGGGAGCAACAGTACAGTTTATCTGGGGAATTGTAGCCTGCAATTCCTCCTGCTTGCAAAAGCAAGCATAATTAGAACTTGATCTCTTACTAATCTATTTATTCAGGCCATGTTTCTGTTTGAGTACCTCAGTGGAGAAGAAACTGTGAACCCAAACTTTCCTAATTTTTACATTAGTGAAGTTCCCATTCTGGGAACTTCCACATGTGTGGAACCAAAAAGCAAACTGCAAGTGGTTTCAGGATGAGAAAGAAGGAGAAATACAGTCTGAGCATAGTGACTATCAAACAGTATAAAAAAAAATCCCCAAAATCTTGGTCTAATATCAATAATTTCAAGAGTAATACAAACATGCTTAATTCGTGTAATGACAACCTATGTCTTGTTATTGTTTGCCTTCTCTCTCATCCACATTTGTTTTCAAAATGTAACCTTTAAGAATTCAATTCCTGGAGTTTAACTAATCTGCTTTCTTTACTAAAGCATGAATAATATGCCTAAGTATTGCTAATTCAGCATTGAAAAATAAATTACACTTTAAGCCAAACAATTAACCCACAACTTCAAAATGCTGCTGTTTCGATGAATGTTGCAAGGAGAAATAATGAGGCTGCCCCCTCCACTGCCCTCATCTTAAAATCTATGAAAATTTCACAGATCAAGTAATATTAAATCAAGTAGCTGCTGACTCAAAACTCCATCCAATAACTCATCATAAAAGTAGCCTTCCTCCAAGTTTCAAAATTTCATAGTGGCTGTTCCTTGGGAGATTCTCACAGAAGATGTACTACACACTCCTGCTGGCACGACACGTGTCAAAAACCATAAGTTACATCCTTAGGGAAATACACTACAATCCAACATGACTTGTTCAGAATTTGGTGCTAATTTTACATTTTTATTCCACTGAAAAGTTTCAAATTATATTTGGTAAAAAGAGTCCAATATGGTTCAAATCTTCCTTCTGTAAAGTTATGGAGAAAAAAGTACATAGTTTTCTTGAAAACTACTCTGTCCTGTAACCCCAAATATTACAGGTCTGTCCGGATTCACTTGAAAATATCCAGAAATAACATGGAAAACACAACTGAATTTCTAATGTAAAGATGGGGAAAGTCAAAACAATGATAATAACAATCATAAACTCAATTTTCACGGAATTGTCAGAGTTGGAAGAGACCTCTAGAGATCCTCTACTCCAACTCTCCTGCTAAAGCAGGGCTGCCCAGAGCACATCACTCAGGACGGCATCCAGGCGGGGCTTGAAGATCCCCAGAGAAGGGGACTCTATGACCTCCCTTGGCAGCCTCTTCCAGTGCTCCATCACCCTCACCCAAAAGAAGTTTTTTCCTCATATTTGAATGTAACTTCCCATGTTCCATCTTGGCCCATTGCCCCTCGTCTTGTCGCTTTCTCATGAGCTGATTAAGAATGTAACTATTTAATTCTTCCTTTGCAACTGGAATGTAATATTTTTGCTCTGTGTTGCCTTTATAACTCATGAAGGTATTGCTGACGTTTAACTCTGCAGAGAATTCAGGAAACAATTGTTTTAGGTGTTAGTGAGGTTGTCAATAACTGCAGAAGAAACACTGAGTCCAGAACTTGCATTTCAACTGGAGAGAAAATTTTTTGGTATTTTTTTTTTTTCCTGTCAAAGATCAGAATATCTTTACCTTAAACTCCTGAGACTTTTTTAGTGTACATTGCAGTCTTCATGGTTTTAAAGCACTGTACATTTTTTTTTATTTTATCAACACTATTTTGCTCTCAAATTAGATTTTTACCCATACAAAAAATATCTTAACCTAGTTTCTCATATACACAGGCATTTACAATTAAAGCTATCAAGAAAATATCAGGTAAGCCAAACAAAAAAATTAAAACTGGGGACCATAGAAGTATACCCAACATATTTTTTAAGCCAAGTGACATCAGCTTCAATATACAGTTCATGTTTTTCCTTGTTTCTTAATTTTTATCAAAAATTTTGCCGTTTTATCAGCACATTAGATAGCCTTCAAAGCCTATCAGGTAGTTATTACATTTTTATAGTTTAAAAAAAAAAAACAGAAAAACACATTTATAAACAACCACCAAGTGGCTTCCATATTAATTTTATAATATCTTTCAACAAATCAAGTAGCAGGATGTGAGAGCTGAAAGAGCTTTTAATGACATCATTGGCATTGAGATGTCCAAAGCACTATATCTTGCATTTGTACAGACCTTCTGTACGAATGTTTGACAGTCAGGCAAAATAGCCAGCAGGCCTGTGTGGATGAATAAGGAACTGCTAGACAAGCTCAGGACCAGAAAGGAGGCCTATAGAGGGTGGAAGCAGTGACGGGTCAAATGGGTAGAAAATAGAGAAATGGTCAGAGTGGTCAGGAATGAGATCAGACAAGCGAAAGCCCAGGCAGAACTAAATCTATCCAAGAACATCAAAGACAATAAGAAAAACTTCTACAGATATGTCAGGGATAAAGGCAAGAATAGGGAAGTTGTGGGCCGTCTCCGGAAGGACACGGAAGACGTGACCACCCAGGATATGGATACGGCTGAGCCACTTCTTTGCCTCAGTCTTCACTTGCAAGGGCTCAAACCATACTGCCCAAGTCACGGAAGGCAAGAACAGGGGCTCTGAAAATGAAGAACTGTCCACAGTTATGAGAAGATCAGGTTCAAGACCTCTTGAAGGTGCATAAATCCATGGGACCTGATGAAATCCATCCATGGGTCCTGAGGGAGCTGGCTGATGAAGTTGCTAAACCACTTTCCATCATATTTGAAAAATTGTGACAGTCTGGCGAAGTTCCCACAGACCAGAAAAAGGGGAACTCAACCGCAATATTCAAAAAAGGAAACAAAGACCACCCAAGGAACTATAGGCCAGTCAGTATCAGCTCTGTGCCTGGCAAGATTATGGAGCAGATCCTCCTGGAATCTCTGCTAAGGCATATGGAAAATAAAGAGGTGACTGGAGACAGCCAACATGGCTTCACCAAAGGCAAATCATGCCTGACAAATTTAGTGGCCTTTTATGATACTGCCACACACTTGGTGGATAAGGGCAGAGCAACAGATGTCATCTACCTGGACTTGCGCAAAGCATTCGACACTGTCCCGCGTGATATCCTGGTCTCAAAATTGGAAAGTCATGGATTAGATGGATGAACCATTTAGTGGATAAGGAGCTGGCTGGATGGCCACACTCAAAGGGTCCTGGTCAATGGCCCAATGTCCAATTGGTGTCCAATGATGAGTGGTGTTCCTCAGGGGTCCGTACTGGGACCAGTGCTGTTCAACATCTTTGTTGGAGACTGACAGCGAGGTAGAGTGCACCCTTCAGCAAGTTTGCTGATGGCACAAAATTTGGTGGTGCAGTCAACATGTTGTAGGGAAGAGAGGCCATCCAGAGGGACCTGGACAGGCTGGAAAAGTGGGATCATGCAAATCTCATGTATTTTAACCAAGCCAAGTGCAGGATCCTGCACCTGGGATGTGGCAATGCCAGGCACAAATACAGGTTGGGTGGAGAATGGCTATTAAAGCAGCCTGAGGAGAAGGACTTGGGCTGTTGGTGGATGAGAAGCTCAACATGAGCCGGCAATGTG
>BJBW01004773.1:31695-36695 GCA_004320125.1 Scolopax mira
AAGAAATTATTTACAGTGAGGGTGGTGAGACACTGGAACAGGTTGCCCAGGGAAGTCATGGATGCCCCATCCCTGGAAGTATTCAAGGCCAGGCTGGATGACGTTTGAACAACCAGGTCTGGTGGGAGGTGTCCCTGCCCATGGCAGGGGGCTTGGAACTGGATGATCTTTAAGGTCCCTTCCAACCCAAACCATTCTATGATTCTATGATTTAGCAGGTTTTGCCTTAAAAAAAAAATCCTCCTGAAAATTTTCCCTTTATATCTTTGAAGATTTTAAATCTTCTAACTCTTCTATCATCAGCAACACATCTTCAACTAGGAAAAATTTAGTGTCATGCTACTTTTAATTTTTGTGAGCTTTCCTACAGACATCAATAAAACTTATGTAACCTCTTGCAAAATACACAGTTAAGCAGGAAAAAGTAATTAATGAAATCATAGAATCATCTGGGCTGGAAGGGACCTCCAAAGGTCATCTAGTCCAGCCTCCCCACAGTCAGCAGGGACACCCCCAACTAGACCACGTTGTCCAGGACCTCATCAAGCCTCACCTTGAATGTCTCTGGGGAAGGGGCCTCAACCACCTCCCTGGGCAACCTGTTCCAGTGCTCCTTAGGGAAATCAGAGCTTTACTGATATCTAAACAAAAGGAGGTCCTGAGTCTGTGTGCTAGAAATTTAGAGTCCAGCCTCATTCTATCATAAACTCATGCAGCACAACAAAAAACACAGATGGTATAACAGTTCAGAGCAACTCAAAATTTGGACTCCATATACAATGCACATGTTATCTTTCAGGCCTAACAGCACACTCTGAGGTGCTGACGTACAAAAGCACAGCAGTGACTTCACATCCAAACAGAAGGTGACCCTAAGTTACCGGACTCCACAAATCCTCTCACCACGGTTGGAATTTCTCATCCCGTGGTCAGAGCATTCATAATTCTGTGAAAGAAAATGTTTGCATGTAATTCCCCAGCAAACACTTTCACCAGATAAATTGGATTGATTTTGTTGATTTATTTGTTTCTATATACAGTATTTAAAAGATTTTATATTTCAGCAGTTTTCTTTGGAATAAGAATGTGAAGCCCATTAAGGCTCAAAATGCCTATTTAGAAACCAGTCAAGTATCGAGATTCTTCTTTCTTTGAATCAGAGGCTTTTTATATATTTAAAACAAAATCAGACTACTGCCATTACTTCCAAGCCTAGAAGAACTGGTGTGTTATATAGAATTCACTGGAGCGTGCCTTTCTTTTAAGCTTTCTAAGTAATAGCAGTGCTCCAATTTTTGTATTAAATACATAGAAAAAAGTCTTGATTTTTAAACTATAAAGAGAACTGAAAGCTCTTTATAGTGAGGATCAGATTCCTTCAATTGATTTTAAAAGGCCATTTTTGGTCTCAGGATTGGCAGGCTGTGAGGAAAAGAAAAGGGATGAAGGAGAACAACTGTCTCTCTTTAAAAAACCATGAAATTCATTACAAGAAATAAATCTGACAGGGGAAATAGAAACCCCCAAACTTTGCATTATTCTGTTTTTTGACAAGTGAACCTTTTTCCATTTTTAGCCAGGTTTACATGAGTCTTGTCAAGAATCACTGTTAACACTGACAGCTTTATTATTTCTAAATTTCTTTTACTGTTATTGGAAACACTGTTTGCACCACATAGGCTAACGTAATTATAACACAACAGTAGGGGTGAAGAGAGCAATATTTATGTGGCTATATGTTAATAATGAAACTTGGCAGGGCAAGCACTGCATTTTGTAAGTGCATGTGTGCATGTACTGGAAGAGGACCACATTTTCATCTCAGAGGCAAGAGTTTATAAAGCACTGCTTTTACAGTCAAAAAAAATTTTGGCCATAACTGAAAAAAAAGTAAAAACATATTGCCTGTTTCAGTAAAATCTGCTTCATAGACTAAGTTTTTTAAAATTGTTTGACATCAAACTCATTCTCTGCTCAAAGAATATGCCATTGGATTATAGAAAAAAAATGACTAAAATTGAAAGCCTCCCCACCCACACAGAAGCACAGAAGGTATAGTATTTACCAAGGAACATCACCACTGAAATCATAGCTGCCCTTCTGCAGGGACTGACAAACTCATTTTATTAATTTTAAAACCTAGCTACACAGGGAATACTAATTTTCAGCATTTTTTTTTTAACTTAGCAGTATTTTCATACTCTGGTTGTCATCTAACTTCAGACAAGCAGTGTGAGGGATCTAAATTAAAACTACCAGTGGCTGATTCCTCCAGTAACTTATCAATGTTATTAACCAATGAAAAGGTAGTAGTATGAAAATGTAGACAAAGTCTTATATTGTTTAATAGTTACTAGTATAAAAAGAGCATACTAGTCTTCAGAAGCACTGAAAACTCAAATGAACACTGTGTATCCACAGTCATAATTCCAAAATTTTCAGTGCTAAATTCCAAATTACATGGAAAGACTTACCATGACGTCACGTGATTTCTGAAATTGTGACCTGAAAGCAGAAATTTGGCAATCAGAAAAACAGATTGGTTAACCAGTACTAGGAGTAGGGCCAGCCCCAGCTTGCAGCCATGAGAAGCTCCCAGGCTTCAGGCTCCCACCAGCACAAGAAATGCCCAATTAAATTCAGTAGAAGCAAAAGTAATTCAGTGGGAAGAAAGAAGATCCCATGTTTTGGCCTCTGTATTAAACTATTCTGGTCCGTGACTTTTCAGATAGGGGCTGAATTCCCCTTTTTTTCCACAGACTTTTCTTTTGACCCTGGGTAAATCAGTGATAGTCCCACATAACTAATTTTGAAATTGGCCCACACAACTCAGCTCTGTGCTGCCAAATGCACACATTAATGTTTAGGAAGGACTTACAACTCCAGTGAAGGAGTTCACCAAAGGAATATAATACTTGGACACAAATTCAACCATAATAATTGAAGTTCATCTCCTTAGGATTTTTAAACACCTGAAATGGAAGGAAATTTGCTGGCTCTTGCTGGAGAAGAAAACTGAGTCTAAACAGAAATTTATTTTTTCTGTATGTATTACAGAGAAGTATATTCTTTACAGGTAGTAAAATCCACAAAATGAGGTATGGAAAGAAATCCCTACCTCAGAGAGCTTGCCAGCTTGGCATAAAGTGTTGTGGAAATGCAGAAATATTCCTTTGCCTTCTAAAAAGAGAAGTCCCCTCTCCCAAAACAGCTGCCTTACTGCTATTACTAGATCCAATGTTAGTACAAACTCTGAGGTACTCCTAAAACTTTCAGCAGAAGATTTCTATGAAAAAATGCTCTTTGTGATTAAATCCAGGTGCTGGCAATAGAAACAGGGAAATCTGCCCATACTTACCCTTCTGTTAGTGGAAAGATTTTAATCACCAACAGTCAAGAAATTATTGGAAATAATTCCTGTGGTGCTTGCACCTCCAACTACCAACCGTCATCATCATCAGAGGATGCCTAAAGCATATAAATTCTAAGACATGTTTAAAAATAATGAGGTGTTGAAGACCACACTCACGTGGAAGATCTTGAATACTTTTCCATCGCCCTACTGTAAATGGTCTTGGCCCACACAAGTGTCCCAGCTGGGTCCACATCCCTGACTCCAGCTTGGCTGGATGGGAAGATGAAGGATGATGCTTAGTTCTCACAGGTGGAGCCTCACTCTTGATGTCAACCAGCAGGAATTGCACTCTGGAGGTTGTGCCTTCAAACACCCTTAACGGGGAATTCAGGCATCTTCCTCTGTATTACCAGAAATTATTTCTCTTGAAGGCAAGAGCTGAAGTCCATGATTTTTCAAAAACAAATGAGCAAGGAATCTTTCCCTCCTTGCAAATGAAGTTCCTGGAGATGACAAGAAATATTTCATGCACCCACACAAGATGATTAGTCTAACACATATTCTAGATCCATCTCCCATTTCCCCAGAAGAGTACACTGCTTAACCAACTGCAGACCTTTCTGCAGTGCTATTTCTCCCCCTCTATCTTCATGACATGCTTAAAAGTACATATACAATCCTTCTCTTATACCAATAAGTGACTTTCTAGTCCTGTAATTCATTGGGATAAAAAACATGGATACCAATTTTGCTTCAAATCTACCATTTTTAAATTGTATTACAGCCAGCACCTCTTCCTCGCATTTACCTGCCCCCAGCACTGAGTCAGAGTTGTGTGTTTGGCTAGATGAACACCCTAATCATTAGGTTAAGTATTCAGACATGATTTCTATGGAGCTTATGTACTTTTAATGGCTTCACCTCTCACCACACCATGGCTGTGACTGCATTTTTGTCAATGTTGGCCATGTAATCACAATCACAGAATCACCTAGGTTGGAAAGGACCTCTCAAGATCATCTAGTCCAACCAATGAATAAAAAGAAAAAAAAGCCAAAAACCAAACCAAACCCCAAAACCACAAATGAACAAAAAAAACCCCACAACCCACAAACCGTGCACCACTCCCAACAACACCAACTCAACATAATCCAGAGTCCACCATGTCAACTCAAAGGAATAAGCACTTCTCTGCTCCCCACAGCATTAGATGTTGACCCTGAAAGGTGAGGGCACTCTTACTGCATTGAGCTGACAGAAGGATAAGAAACAGAAGGATTTTCTTCTCCCCCAGATTGTATAGAACTTGTAGTGCTTGGTGAACACAAAAGGAATACAAAAATCATAGTTCCTGGGAGGGTTTACGAGTGACCAAGACAGGAAGCACCTGGGTCAAGTTTGGAGTTTTTCTCCAGACTTGGCCAAAAAAGCCAAAAAGCCAAAAAGCAGAAAATTAAGTGCTATGCAATTGCCAATGTCCAAACATTAGGCATTTATTGACTTGCAGCGCAGCTGAGTATAGGATGAAAGGGAAGTCTGGACTGCAGCATATGAGGCTGTCTGTGGTCCATGCACAGTTTTACAATAGTTCACAGGAACACTTCACAATCACAATTCCCCAAACATATAGCTTCAACACCAGTTT
>BJBW01004773.1:46695-48494 GCA_004320125.1 Scolopax mira
TTTTCCTTTTACAAAGTTGTCAATGAATTCTGGCATGTTCCATGTCCTGTTTCTGGTGGGGATATGGTTAATTTCCCCAGGGACAGAGGTTTTCCATATTTGAGTCTATAGCTGGGAGCTGGCTGGGGCAGGGAATGGGAAGACACTGCTTGGAGCAGGCTGGGGATTCACAGGTCTGGTTGGTGAGTGGTGGTACCATAATTGTGCTTGTACCTTTCTCTGTCAGTGTTATTCTTCTTGTTTTCCTCTTCCCTTTGCTTTTGTGTTAAACTGCCTTTATTATGTCAACCCAAGAGTTTTGCCTTTTTCTTCCCATTCTCCCCCACAGCTGGGGGTGAGTTGAGAGAGCAGCTGGTGGTTCCTTGTTGCCAGCTGAGGTTCCACGACATCCAGGTTTAACATTTTTTAAAAGTATACCCTGCAAGGCTTGCAAGGAAAGTATTTGATTCTGATGCATTTTCACAGTTCTTTTCTCTGCAACAAAACTTAGGGTTTTGGGGAGTGCTCTATTCACAGAAAATAAAGGAACTGGTAAGACATACTAAAATAGTTTAAATAAAGCCTATTCTAATAAATAGATATAATTAAATGCGGCATTAGGATTTTAGAGAAACATTTGTGATAAATGCACTTCTTGAAAATAATGCTATCTGGATTTCAAAAAAAAAATCAAGCTCGGGATTTTGAGTAGTTCACCCTAATTTTAAACTGGGTGTGAACTTCTCTTTAGTTTCAGTGAGAGCAGACCTAAGTTAACACAGAAAAGTTGTGGAAAGACAAGACTTAGTACCCAAAACAGTGTCCAGTTTAGAAAGTGGGATAGGGTAGTCATGGGGAGAAGCCTTGAAAGTGCCTAACTGAGCACAACCTGCTTGCTGCCCCTCAAAATATCCCCATTACATTCATTATCTAATGGGGGGTGGGGCGGGAGGGTTGGGGGGGGGTGTTCACATATACATTTATGTGATGGAGTTTCATCTCTGTATTAAAGAGTTATTTACTGCCCTTACATTTTTTAAAAAATCTGGATGCTTACAGTGTTAGGGAAACAACAACTTACTGCGGACAACAGTGACATGCAAAAAAGAGTTTGCTGTCTGCAAACATCTTGCTTTTCCTCTGGATACCTTCTACTTGGACAATTCCCAATAAGGCAATTTAAGCAAAAAATTACAATTGCAGCAATTATTAATAATGAGATAACTATGCTTTCATCTTCTGCCTTGCAGGTTACCACCTCATACATAAGTCATCACAACAGCCGGTGGGTCTCTCTCAGGTGCACCAAAGAATCAAAGATAACTTAAGAAAGAGTATATGTTTCAGATTAATTTCATGTGAATTAAATTAATTTGTCACAGAATTCTTAATTCAAATATTTTGTTCTAGAAGCATTTATATATAAAAGATATATATAGTGGATTTTCTTACATATGCATTCCACTAGGTATAGTGAAAACTAAAAGCTTTCAGAGAAATACCATTACTATAAGTAAGTTACTACAGTAGGTGTGCAAAACATTTTTTACTCCAAAGAATCTCCATTATTTAGTAGTTCTAGAATACAGTGTTTTTCCCATCCAGATTAAAATTATTGTATTGGTTTCATAAATTCAAAAGATGGTCTAGAGCTCTGAAGCACAACATGCACGTGCTTATGTACAAGCCACATGTTTCTCAGGAACTCGGGGATGACTGTGCCACTGCTGAATGAAAGAACTGGGGTCATCAGCCAGAAGGAGAAGAATCACATCCATCAGTAGGAGCTATATGGAGGGTATGTGCATAAGCCCTGCCAC
>BJBW01004775.1:0-13453 GCA_004320125.1 Scolopax mira
GGGGTTCTTCCAGATGCAGCAAATGTCTGAAAAAATATCTGCAGACCAACAACTAAATATTTCAGAGAGGAGACAGTCCACTTTCCTCCTGCTCAGGAACGGAGCTCCATAAACTGCTGTCAATAGCTGCTGTGATGCCCAGCTATTCTGATTCTGAAGAAGTTTAGTGGCTGTGGCAGGTTCCCTCCCCTTCCTCTAACTCCTTCCCTCCTCGGGGACAGAGGCAGAGCAGCTCTTCCTCCCCCAGCCCCCAGAGTACACCTGTCTCTGGCACCGACCAAGCCAAAGTCTCTGAACTGACTCACCAAAAAGGAAAAAAATAAAAAGTGTGTGAAACTCTGTGAGATGCATTTACTCTGTTTAAGGCAATTCAGAGCTGCCCGTCCAAAGGGATAATTCCCAGTTCCTCTCCACAAGCTCTTTGTATTTATTCCTTTCTGTTGTGCTGGAATTCGTACAGATGCGTGGCTCAGGATCGTCGGAAAAGTAATCCAGGTGAAAACTAAATAAAAAATACATTAAAATCTGTTCTCTTTTCAGTCAAAGGCCTAATCTGACATAACTGCTTGCTTGCTTAATATTTTTTTTAAAACACTAAAATCCTAATGATAGAGAAGAATCTTCATTCTGCTCCCTCACCATGTCACTGAGCAGGAGCTGCCCTGACTCGCTCCTCAAGACCAGGACTTGAGTGTTGTTCATCCCAGGAAAACTTCCTTCGGCACAGCCAGAGGTTTATATGGGCCAGGAGTGAAGAAAATGTGAATAACTGTGTCAGCATTTATCTGTGCAAACCATGGCATTCAGAGTTAAAGGAAATAAGAAAAATCTTACTGGAGTCTGTATTAACTGTGGTACCTTGAAAAATATTTTCAAACAAGTAGCTTACATGTTATTTCACAATTCGGGATAAACGTCCCGCAGAATTCAGTTTCTGAACACCCAGAACGGAAGGGAACGTGCTGGGCAGGGGGGAGCCGCGCAGACCTGGCCGCTTCCCGCAGCGCCGGCTCACGGCCCCGGTGTTGCCACGGGGGATGCTCCGGGGACCGCCAGGCAGCTGGGGAGCACCCGCCCTGCTGGGGAATGCCCCGCACACCCCGCCTCTGGCCACCCCAGGGCCGACAGAGAGGGCCCAGGAGGCAGCGCCAGCGCCGGCCGTCCCTGCCCATCGCTCCCGCACACACGGCCCCGCAGCAGCCCGCAGCCCCGGGGGCTCCCCGCTGCTTCCCCGGCCCGCCATCCCGATCTTTTTTTATTTTCCTAATGTAACACTTCCCAGCCTTCTTATAACGCAAACGCGTCCCGCTCAGAGCAGCGCGGCTCCCCGGCCTCGGCCCCCGCAGCGGGAGCGGGAGCGGGAGCGGGGCCGGGCCCATTCCTTGCCCTGCCGTGCCACCCCGAGGCCGCAGCGCTCCACCGCACGGCAACGCAACCCGCGCGCTCCCGCACCGCCCCCTGGCACAGCCGAGAGCATCCGCAACCCGTACAAGCCGCGTCCCGTACGGCCGAGAGACCCGCAACCGCATCTCCCCTTCCTCTGGAGCGGTTTAGAACCGAGCGCTCGGACCCGCGGGGCGGGAGCCGCAGTTTGGTGGTTTGAGAAAAAAGAGCAGAATGACCCCCCCGGGGCTTCTCTCCAGTTCCCTCTGGATTCTCATCTGCGTTTCAGAGTTTGGAAATGACCAAGGGAGGGGTAATAATCACCGTGTTGAGGATGACAGGAATTAAGGATGGCTGCCGTCCTCTGAATTCCTTTCCGGTTCTCCCAAATTAAGCCCGGGTGGCTCCAGAGTCCCGCAGCAGTGCTGTGCGGGGCCCCCGCGACTGCAGGAGGGTCCCCAGGGACCCAAAGGGAAGCCCACTGGGGACATTCCATGCAGTGATGGAGCGAAGGCCAGCACAAAGCCACGGCTCCAGGCCGAGGGAAGGAGCCAAGGCAGAGCTCTCACCTTTCCTACCGAAACGGAGCAGCTCCTGCGTTCCCCAGAGCCAGGAGAAGGAGCCGGCTCATCCCCGAGGGATGCGGGTTAGCTGCCCGGGAGCACTCCTCTCCCACCCTGTTTTCATCCTGTATCTGGGGCGTTTGACATGAAAACGTCGAGAGCAGAACTGGCGTCTCCCCCCACGGGTTGCTCCCGTCACCACGCCATGGAGCCACCCTCTTCAAGGGCAGCAGGAGCAGAGCGGGCCTTCCCCTGCCCTGCTGTGCAGGGTCATCTCTCGAGGAACAGAGATTTGGGGCCCTTTACTTCAAAAAAAAAGACTTGACAGTGGGTCCTGCTGCCTGAGACAAAGGTGAGGATGTGATGAGGAGGAAGGTGGTATGCAGGCTCGGGGGCCAGCAGTGTGGCTGGTGGGGCAATAGCCCCCCCGCAGCACAAGGTGCCCTTGGAGCTGACCCAGAGCCTCTGGAGCATCTGCAAGGAGTGAGCTGAGAAGAGACAGAGCAAGATTCACCCCCCTCTCCCTTCAAATCCCGATCCCGTTTCTAAAAGCACAGGGCTTAGACACTGAGAAGGCACGTAGACCACTACCTATAGAACACTGCATGTCAGTCTCTTAGCCCAGAAATAATTCCCATATTTACAGTCTGAGATGAAACCTGCAAATCTTGCAACCTGCCAGATGATCTGGAGAACCAGCTAGACGTATCTAGTGCCTTTTGAGATGCCTTCAGATACCTCTCCTGGACCTTATCTGCCCCTCCAGAGGAGCTGGAGCTTCCCTCAGATTCTGTGTCACCTCTGGCAGTTTGTGCAGGTGCCCCAAATGCCCCAGTGTGTCCCAGAGGGCAGGGAACACCTTTGTACAGGCAACTACATAAATAAACCAGATTCTATTAACCTAATTCACCCCACCTGAGAGCAACGTCTGCTCATGGGGGCAGCAGCAGGAAATTTGCCAGAGCAGAGGCTGGACTCAAACACAGTCTCCAGAAGGCTTTTAAGAGAAGAGTAGCATTGAAATTGAGTTCAAAGAAGATGCTAAGTTTTGTCACTACCACACAGCCTACTCGCACCAGGGCTCTGGTTGGAAGCTCTGCTTTAAAGACCAGAAGCGGTAACTTAAAACTTCTCAGCTTCTCCTGGCAGGTGGGTTCCTGCCTCCCTGCCCTCGGCTGCCCCGTGTTCCTGCAGCCCACCCTGGATCCCTCTCCCTTGGCTGTTCTTGAGGCACAGCCCACCCTGGATCCCTCTCCCTTGGCACAGCCCTTTGCAGGGCACCTCGGGGGCTGAGGGGGCAGAGCAGCCCCAGGAGCAGGAGCTGGGGCAGCAGTTCCCCCCGGAGCCTCCTGATGAGCGTGGGGAGGGCTCAGCTCTGGGTGTTACCTCGGGAGAACACACAAGAATCACACATTTTTTATTTTTTAACAAGACACTTGAGCAAAGGTCTTCTTCTTTACGAAATAACCAAAGACGGGAGTAAAAAATAGGCTCTTCCTTAAAAAAAAAAAAAAAAAAGGTTTAAAAGACCTAGTTTGACCCACTTAACTTTAATTTCAAAGGCCGTGGTTGGACAGGGACAGGGACCACAGCACAGCGCTGTGAGAAGGAAGGTGAAGGTACAGCTTGTCCTCAAAAGTACAGACAAAATCAAAAATGTTTTTTAGAACAAACAGTTGTAGGGAACTAATGCGTACCCACCCCCTCCTGCAGAATCCTATCACAGCTTGGTACATCATTGTATTTTTCCCCCAGTTTATTTGAATATTCCTTCAGTTCTTGTCTCAGAAAAGTACCGTTATGTGAGATTACTGCCTCATGCAGTACATCACATCACTTGAGTAACTTTGTGTGCCCACAGTTTATTTTCCAGTAAGATGGTTTTTATAACTTATTGACCTTGAGAGCTTTCCTGAGTTTAAGCAAACAAGTTTGTCAGCACTGGGAAAGCCAGAGGAGGAAGTGAGACATGTCTGTCTGTACCTTACAGCCACGCTCCTCCTGCTGCAACAGGAGGTGCCTTTCCCCAGGGCGCAGGGAGTGATGCTGGCACCGGGGTGTCTACACAGGCACCTCCTGCTCCCCTGCGTTACACCTATTAACCCTTCACGCTCCTTCTTCCCAAGGACATATCAGGAAATAGGCTGCAATTAATTCAGCACAAATATTCGAAAGTGAAGCTATCCAAAGTCAGGAAATGCAAGTAAAAAAAAAAAAAAAAAAAAAAAAAAAAGCTAGAAAGCTCTTCTGTTTTCATTTTGGTGCCAGTAGGAAGATATATTAGGCCCCAGATTGTTCGGTTTATTTTTGCACTTAGTTTCATTGAATGTAATTGAAATTCTCAGGAGAGAAAGGCAAATGGATTTGGCCCAGTGTGTTTCTGAACAGACTGTTGTGGGAAAATGATACAGACTCTTAAATGCATCTCCAACTTCTTTATAAAGATATCATTTTCCACCTATATCAAATTTCAGGCATGCTGATTGTCTCTAGACAATCTGGAGAAAGGCAGTTAGACTCAGTACACTGTATTTTGACTTTCTGTTCCTTTTTAAAGTTTGCCTCAGTAGAAGAGAGGCTCCTTGGCAACCGTTACCTCTACGGCTAGATCATCCTAACTCTTATAGCCCGTGTGGTGAGGTCTGCACAGCCCACACCTTGCCATTACAGCAGCATATTTCATGGAATGATACGTGGACAAATGCACAAATACCAAAAAAAAAAAAAAAAAAAAAAGAAAAAGAAATGAAGCAACAGTCAGCATGATGAAAACCTGCTTATGTCACTTGTTGAGCTGCCCCAGCAGGACCAGGCAAACCATGGTCTCAGCCATCTCAGTCTAAGGCTGCTTCAATCATTCC
This sequence comes from Scolopax mira, assembly GCA_004320125.1. Lineage (NCBI taxonomy): Eukaryota > Metazoa > Chordata > Aves > Charadriiformes > Scolopacidae > Scolopax > Scolopax mira. Next base: position 4,808 of record BJBW01004775.1, read on the forward strand.
AAGCTTCTGAAGACTTTCAAAAAGGCTGGGTTTTTCTCCTTCAACTCAAAATGTAAGTTTTGAGTTGAAACTTATCTTACTTAAGGAAGATAAATGTGTTTTCTTTCTGTCTCGTTACCAGACATGGAATTTCTGTCCCACAACTATGCTCACCATCACCGAGAAGGGGCAGCATTTAGCTCTGACTTCACACCAAATCATAAATCAGCAACTTCATGCCTTGCAAGGGTAGAAATGAGACTTTTATTCAGCTTCCAGGGAGAACACAAAGATTTACAGTCCAAATCAATATACAGCTGTTAATATTAATTATTGATGTGATTAATAGTAACATTACTCATTATGAAGGGGTTGTTTGAGTAATTTTTGGATGCCTCTAGCAATTATGAATTCCACGTTTTGTCCTTCATGCCTGTTTACCATCCGAGGAGACTTACCTAAGAGGCAGAAGGTATTATCTTTAAAAGGTAGGACTAGCTGTAGATCAGTTTTCCTGAACACCATGATATAAAGTGATCCTACATGGCTTTTCCATCCACTTGGGATGACTGCACGTTGCCTTTTCCTGTCTAATATTGCATGACTCTGGCATGGTCTGTCAGGGACAGGGGACCCAAGTGTTGCCTTTGATCCCGTGAGATGCTGGAGGTAACTCCCCGTGCACCAGCTACTGTATGGTTTCTGTCTCTGTACAGTCTCTTCCCTTTAGTGGTTTAATTTACTTTGGAGCAGGTTCCTAATTAGTTTAAAAAGCTACCTCTGACTGGCTGGTGGTAGCTACTCAGACACCCATCACGGGCAGAGTCCCCCCTCAGCTCCTTCCCACCGTCTCACCCCAATAACACCTGGCAGCTGAGGCCCCAGGACACACCAGCTCCTCTGGCTGGGGAGATGCGGCTGAAGGTCCAGAGGAGAAAACAGTTGTTGCAAAAGGAGAAGGAAAAAGCAACTACAATGCAAAACCATTTGTGCCCCAAACCCACTGGTGCCCGAGAAAAATGAGACAGGGACAGCAATTCCAGTAACTGAACAGTATTTCTCTGCTGGAGTTATTATAGAGCTATAAGGGAAAACTGCAGGTGCTGGAAAGTGTTATTTGCACTTGTAGCTGGACCTTTGAACAGGCGAAAACAAGGAATGTATCTCATGCATGATATATCTGGTCACTATTGCTCAGCTCTTCCCATTAAAGAAAATTCTCGAATAGTATGGTTAAAGCAGATCTCACTTTGCTTCCACATTCCTAATACTAATCAGATCACCACCACATCACTAATCAGATCCATGATTTCTTTACCAAAGGAGGATTTAGTCACATACAGCCCCCACCACAAACACTTGTGACCCCCCCACCTCGATCCCCTCCAGGGATGGTGCCTCCACCCCCCTTCCCTGGGCAGCCCATTCCAATGGGCAATAACCCCTTCAGTGTAAAAACTGTTCCTAATCTCCAATATGACACATTTTAAAAAGACCTGATTTGTACCAGCGTTCATTTCTTAATCGATCTCAGAGGAGATTTTTACAGTTCTGAACTGTTCATTCATGGGCGGGCGGGCCGGGCGGAGCTGCACTGCTCCCTCGCTGCCGCCAGAGGGCGCTCCCCCTGCGCCTCACATTCCCCCGCGGCGGCACTTGGGAGTCCCACAGGCACCGAGCGGCTGGAGCTGGAAGGGACCTCAGAGACCCCCCAGTGACACCCCCTGCCCCGGGCAGGGACACCTCCCACCGGACCAGGGTGCTCCAAGCCCCATCCAGCCTGGCCTTGAACCCCTCCAGGGATGGGGCAGCCACAGCTTCTCTGGGCAACCTGGGCCAGGCTCTCACCACCCTCACAGCAAAGTTCTTCCCCAGACCTCATCTCCATCTCCCCTCTTCCAATATGAAACCATTACCCCTTGTCCTGTCACTGCACTTCCTGACAAATAGTCCCTCTCCAGCTCTCCTGTAGCTCCCTTCAGAGCTGGAAGGCCATTATAAAGTCTCCCTGGAGCCTTCTCTTCTCCAGGCTGAAGAACCCCAGCTCTCTCAGCCTGTCCTCCTAGCAGAGGTGCTCCATCCCTCTGATCATCTTCGTGGCCCTTGGCTGGATCTGTTCCAACAGGTCCATGTTCTTCCTGTTTTGAGGACTCCAGAGCTGGACACAGTGCTCCAGGTGGGGTCTCACAAGTGCAGAGCAGAGGGGCAGAATCACCTCCTGTGACCTGCTGGCCACACTTCTCTTGATGCAGCCCAGGATGGGGTTGGTTCTCTGGGCTGCAAGCGCACACTGCCAGGTCATGTGGAGCTTCTCATCCACCAACACCCCCAAGTCCTTCTCCTCAGGGCTGCTCTCCAGCCATTCTCTGCCCAACCTGTATCTGTGCCTGGGATTGACACGTCCCAGGTGCAGGACCCTGCACTCGGCTTGGTTGAACTTCATGTGATTTGCCTGTCCAGATCCCTCTGGATGGCATCCTTTCCCTCAGCCTAACCCTGATAAAAACCATCACCAAACCACGGCTCTAAGCACTAAGTCAACCCTGCTTTTAAATACCTCCAGGGATGGTTCCTCCACCACTGCCCTGGGGGGGTTCTTCTATGCATCTTCTTGAATCCCTTGAGGGGGAGCTGAATGAATGCCATTTGCTGTGAACCCTGGTTACTTATTTTAATCTTCGTAGATCTTTAAATTGAGATTCTTATTTTAATTACAAGGTTGTTATTTGACAATTTCAATAGCCAGATACCTTAATTTACAATATAGCCAAAGGCATTTTTTAAGTCAAGCCAAGTTTTGCAGCAATTAGACTACTACCCTCGTCTGTACTTCCTCACGTCCCGGCTGGGAAAGCCTTGTATGTGCCGTGATAAATGTACGGTGGGCACCCACAGTGCGGGGAGTCCTTGGGTTTAAGCCGTTATTTCTGCACACAGAAGCTGCTGCAAAGTCCCTGTTGCCACCAGGCAAGGAGGCAGCCACAGGAGGTGAGTGGGTGATAGATACCCCTGCATTTCAGTGAACTTTGATCCTACACTGCAGCTTAAAATGTGTAAATTCAGTTCTACTAATGGAAATAACCTTGGAAAGATTATTATTTTGAATGAAGAAGAGTCATGAATTTTACTAAAATATTGATACTGTATTGAAAAGAGAAGACAAATATTTTTCTTCCCTCAGAGGTATCGGATTCTACATCAGAGATAGAGAAGATACTCAAGTTTTTTAACTTTTCTAGTTCCTTCAGTGACCTTCAGAGAACCTGCCTAAGAGCTCTCCTTTCCCTGGAGAGGACACAGGCCTGGCAGGCTGGGCAGCCCCTCTGGAGGCAGCAGCAGCTGTATCGGGGGGGGCCGGCAGGGACGCGTGGTCAGGGTTTATATTGGGTTTGGAGCTGCCACTTAACCTGAAGTAGAGATATTATTAAATCCTGTAGTGCACTTGCAATGGGGGAGTGTCAAGGTTACCCAGAACATTGGGAGGGAGGAATTGTTTGCTTTTCTTCTTGTTATCCTACACCAAAAATGAACTGCAAGATAATTTCAGGGAATCTAGCCCCAGGCCTGATGGCTCCAGAGTCTGAAGAGGACACAGGACAGGCCAACGGAGCCAGGAAAGACTGGACATTATTGCCTCACCCAGGAAAGAACTTAGCACCGTGATTTTAAAGGATTACACGTTCTGGGCTGACCCATTTGTACCAATTCACTGCTAACAGGAGAGCTTGGCGGCTTGAAGCTGTTACATACAGTTTGTGATCTCCCCTGAGAGGAAGGAGAGTGCCCGCCAAGCTCAGGAGAGGCTCCGTTTGAGCAGAGACAGCCTGGCCATGCTCTGCGCCCCTCGGCTCCTCTGGAGCCCCCCGAGCAGAGGGGCAGCCACCCAGGGCAGCCAGGAGGGGGTCAACCAGCACTGAGAATATCCTCTGTATTGCATCATAAATAAGTACTCACTGAATACATGTTCCCTTCTGACTTTGGAACCTGATTCTCCAACACTTGCTCCAAAAATTCTATTGGTGAAAGCTTTCCTGGGCAGCACTCGGGTCCTGTGTAACATGCTGAAACCTGCCACAGGATTTGCTTTCATCCACCGAGTGACCAGGTTTAATCCCATTTAGTCTGTCAAATATTAAAGGAATTGCCTCCCAAAGCATCATATCTCATTAGTGTTAAACTTGACAAAAAAAACTTCCAAGGAATAGTTGGAACAGGTGTTCAAAATTGTGAAGCTAACAATGTTTCCACGGGGCCATTTTATCACCTTTATTACTTTCGTTATGATTTAATCTGCAGTTATGTTTGATGCAAATTGTGATGCCTTTTGACACCTTAAAGGAGTGTCATCAAGCACTTGATCATGAGTTCTTACTGTACTTTGGGTTCTTGGCAGCACGTGCACTCTTGGGTACCTGCTCAGGAGAAGCAGAGCCAGCTGTGGGATGGAAACGCAGCACTGGCTGTAGGAAAAGGGGTACAGCCCCCTGGCCTCTCCTGGGAATTTGTATGCCAGGTTTAGCTCATCAGCTAACGTAAGCCCATAGTCCCGTAGCACGGGGCTCAGTAACCCCCGAGCGGAGACTCACGGGATGGAACATCCAGCAAACCATACCCAGCTCAAAGTGTGGCTTACGCTCGCTGAGTAACAACATCTGCTTCTTATAAATAGTTGATCAAAACACAGATTGCAGAAAGAAAAAAATATTTGCATTACTAATAAGTCTAATAATTCAATAATTAAGATCTTCATACAAAATAATGAACAAAAGAAGAAATAAATGACTGCATTCAGTATGCTGAAGTGGGAGGAAAATTATAGGTCATGATATACCACAAGAGACATCAATTCTTGGGTATAAAATGTGCTGTAGTGAAGAACTAGTGGGGTTTGGGTAAAAGTATGCACAGACCCCATCCTTCCCTTTTACATTTGAATATGCCAACATGGTCACATTTAAAAGTGCATTTGCCCCATGCAGTGGAGTTCTGTTGTCCCTGTCCCATGACACAGCTTTGGTTATTATCAATTTTGTTTCAACTAAGAAACTCACTAAGAATAGTTGAAAAAAAAAATGTTTTCTTTTGTGGCTATTGTGCTTCAAACAATAAATATATCAAAATAATTTCTGATAGGCCTACCTTAGTAATATTGAAAGCAAAAACTCAAATTCGCCATTTGATGGATTACTGTTGAAAAAGCCAATGAAACTGCAGCTGTAAGTTTGAAGAATAAAAAGGGTACTACATTCAATTGGTCTGCATCTGACAGCCATCTACCAGCTCCAGCCAAGGCTGGTAACAGCAGCTCCACCAGATACTGTCTGCAAATTAACAGAGAATAAAAACAACCATTCACTTCCAGCTAATTGTCCATCTCCAGCAGAACAAAACACACTGTAAGCCATAAAATGCTCCTACCAATGATGTAAGAATACATTTCATCTTCCTTTCCCATTTTCAGAAATTTCAGGATAATGATATTTTGCCATTTTGTTAGTTTTAGATGCTTAGAAATGCCGTGCACGTCCCCTTATCTCTGCAGATGAAAGCAGCTTAAAATGGTTGTTACTTTCCAATATTGCATTTGTACCATTAGCACAAACTGCAGTTCTTGGTCTCTCTGAAGATGAAGAAGATGGATTGGAAAAGCTCTCCCCGACAGAGAACTACTTCTCTAATGCCATAATGCACTCATTGATGGGTTTGGGGAGTACCAAAGCAAAGATTATCACAAATCCTTTTTTTCACAAACTTAATACATCTTAAAAAACATACAGCTAAACAACAACAAACAAACAAACAAAAAAAGGGAAGAAATTTATTTTAGCAGTACCTCTTAAACTTAATATTCGTCAGCAACAAAAGCCCCCAAAATAACTTCTAATATAATATAACCATTTTATTGAAAAAGTATTTGTCATTTAGTTTACTTGTAACAAACCTGTTAGAATTATTATAGAGCTGGAGCCTGACAAAAGTTTTACTATTATGGGTTATTTGCATAAGGAATGTTTTAAAGGAGATTTAGTAGAGTATGCAAATTAGGAAATTAATATTTTTTTCTCCTTAAATCAGATTTTCTCAAGTTCTTAACAAGTTTAAAAAGTACTATGTCTGTTCCTACCTCAAGTGCAGTGCTCAAAATAACTACTTTCCTACACTATTTGTCTTGGAAAAATTGCAGAAACTTGCTTAATATTAATTCTGTTAACACTGAACATCAAAATAATTCAAATACATACATAAATTATTAAATGTTTTAGGGTTTTAAAGGTTTGAAATATATTCAAACTGAAAACCATTGCTAACAGTAATTTGAGACATGTTGGTTGTGTATATAGGAGTAAGAAAAAAATAGATATAAAGTCAGGATACACTGGAGGAAATGGTGGGGTTTCCATAATTACCTTTGAAATATGATCTATTTTTCAGTTTTCCAGGTATCTCTTTGCTTTTTCCCATCCCTGGAAGTCTCCCTGAGACCTGTACAAGCCCCCAGCAGCTCTGGCAGCAATTCCTAAGCAGGCAGACAGGGATTTTCAGTGTTCTGTGAATTCAGAGTCAACGACACCTCTTTACTGACGTATTGTAACCGAGCAAAGTTATTTATGGATCAGGAATCTCATTTTACACCTTTTTTTCCTTCTGTACCACCCGTGTCACCCAGCTCACTAGATTATAGGTGACAGGGATGGGGATTTTAGTCCATTGCTCCCTTTGGCCATCACAAACCCACCAGTTTGAGCCCAGTTTCTCCCAAGGTGCCACCAGTGCCAGCTCCCGGCTCTGCTGCAGTGACCTGGCATGACAGGACCCCGGGGACACTGGGCATGGGACAAATAAACACATGAACAAATAAAACCAATTCATACCATGGTGTATTGGCTTTAGAATGTTTATAAATGTTTATTTAGCACGTTTACAACATTCTTACCACCAAGAATGTTTTAGCATCATCAGTTTTCCTTATCAGTGAAGCTTGGCTGTGTTTTCTGTAATTTCCACAGGGTACATTTAATGAAACACCCCATGCACAGTGACAGAGCCCAGGAAAAGCTGCTGTTTATCAACAGATTATTAAACATGGTGCAGGACATATAACCAGTGACTGCAGTTTACAAATATCTACAGCAAGGAATTGCCTGAAAATAAATTGATAATTTAAGGGGTTAGTCAGAGAAGAAGGTAGTTTAAAAAGAGGCATTTCAGGATATGCCTAACCCACCTGAGAAAAATCTTATGATAGAAGAACTGCTATGGCTTTTGCTTTGTTAGACAGTAAATTTTAGTACAATAGAAAAATATGTGGTATTTTACACTTCTTGTTTTGTGCAAGCAAATGTTACCTCCTAGAATAACTCAGCAATTGTTTTTGTGGTGAGCATTAAAAGAATCAGGGAGCTTGTCTCTGTCTGTATTTAGCCTTCTCAGGTGTTCATGAGAAAAAATCGAGGTTGCCATATTTTGATCCTAAAACCTGGATTTCTCTACTTCTCCCCATCACAGAATTTCTTCAGTAAGTTTTTCCTTGTATTTTGGATGTTAAATTTGTGCATACGTTTTATTTAAACACTCCAATAATAGGTGTAACTAACAGAGTAACAGGCATGACTTCACCACAGGAAACTACAAATGCATCTGCGTTGGGTTGGGTTGGTTTTTTCCCGCACACATTCCATCTTTCTGAGAATAATAGGATTTTTGTAGCAAGAGAGGCCCAAACATTAAATAAATAAATAAATAAATAAAAAATCAAAGCTAGTTTTCTAATTGGCTTTTGGTGCCCTGGTGCTATTGCTCCTAAGGTCTCCCCTGCGCTGTCAGCTCTCTTTGGTCCATAGCACATCCATCCTCTGCCTCTCCCGGGAGCCATCCTGGGTTATGGCACCATTGGACAGACAGCAGCACTGGCCCATCTGATGCGGGGTGGTGGGATTTGGGCAACAGAGCATTCAGGGACTCCAAATTTGAACTTTGTTTCCCCGTTTTGTTTCAGATTCTCTTTTCTATTTTGGGATTGCTTTTTTTTTCTTCTTTTTCTTTTTTTTTGTATTCTGTCATACTCACTCTACCCAAGAACTTGACTTTCTTCAGTAAGTTTTCATGTGGGTTGACAAATTTCCTTTGCTTGGCAAATTTTAATTCCTTCAAAAAAAAATTAGTTCTTTGTGTTTGAGTTCTGGGACAAGTCACAACCTGATCCTTTGTAATACCCCCAGCATTCCTTCATCATTAGGTCAGTTGTATCCTCTTTTTCTATCTTGCTTTTATACAGACTTTAAAAATGTTCACTTTTATGAAACCACTCTAGTTTTTCAATTTACTAAAAAAAACAGGGGAAAAAAAAAAAAGTCCCACAGTCTGTGTGAGGGCTGCACCCACCCAAGCTGGGTTCCAGTATCCCTGGCCAGTGGTCCTGGCTGACACCGGCCCAGCCACCAGTGGAACTGGACTGACCCTCCCATGGTACTGGAGCACACACACACATAAATTAAAGGACATTGTAACTTCAAATGAAAGCGAGAAACTGTACTGCCCAGAAACTGTTCAGATAAGGTAGAATCTTAGAATGGTTTGGATCATAGAATCATTGAATGGTTTGGGTTGGAAGGAACCTTAAAGATCATCCAGTTCCCACCCCCCTGCCCTGGGCAGGGACACCTCCCA